>JAUCBJ010006919.1:0-71583 GCA_032718475.1 Nemertoderma westbladi | reverse complement strand
AATTCTTTGGTTGCTAATTAGTATCGAAGGAAAATCAGAAAGATTGTTTAAGGTGTTAGAGAATAGTCATTTCAGTTTTTTTTAGGTTTAGTGATAGACGATTATCAATCAGCCAATCAGCTACTTTCGATAATTCTGAGTTAGTGATGTTGGCTAAGTGGGTTATGTCTGGAGCTGATTGGCTGAGAGTAGTGTCATCAGCAAACAATGTAGTTAGTAGAGTTGTAGCGTTAGGTAAGTCGTTTATGTAGATTAGAAAGAGAAATGGTGACAGAGTGCCACCCTGTGGTAGACCACATAATAAGGGTAGAAGAGAGGAGTAATTAGAATTTACAGAGACGAACTGAAATCGATTTGATAGGAAGCTGGAGATTAGTTGTAGCGGAGTTCCGCGTACGCCATAGCTCTCAAGCTTCGATAATAGTATTTTATGGTTGATGGTGTCAAACGCCTTTTTTAGGTCAATATATATTGTGCAAGTAGTGTTTTTAATATCTAATGCCTGATGAATTTTTCCTGTTACTCTTAGGAGCGCGTGTGAAGTGGATGTTTTTGACCGGAAACTAAATTGCGAATCAGATAAAATGCAGTATTGTGAGAAATAAGATAATAATTGTGAGTTAATAATTTGTTCATATAATTTTGAGAGTATGGGAAGTAAAGAAATGGGTCGGGAATTATTAGGATCTGCAGGGTTTTCGGTTTTATATGAGGGAATATCTTTGGCTATTTAAGGGAATTAGGAAAAAACCTCTTCTGATGGAGAGGTTTATTAAATTGCTGATGTGTATGGATAAAGATTTAGCTGCCATTTGAAGAAGTTTGGAGGGGAATGGATCATTGGATGATGATTTGCAGTTAATATTTAGAAGTAAGTATTCTACCTCCACGGGCGTTGTTTCTATTAGCGAAAATGAATTAGGGCGAATATTAGATCGAGAGATATGGCGCAGCGGAGAGCGCGTAGACTTCGGTATTGTACAATCTAGTTTAGGTCCAATAGTAGCGAAGTGTTCGTTTAGTATGTTAGCTATTTCAGTAGGGTCCTTCGTAGTATTTATTTTGTCTCCACAGCGAGTAGTTATTTGTTTTGGGATGGACAGTTTTTTAGATTTGTTTAATGCAGAATTAATTATTACCCAGGTTTTTTTAATGGATTTAGAGTTTATTTGGAATTGATTAGTGTAGTAGGATTTTTCGGCAGCCCGCAGTGTTGTTGTTAGTTTGTTTCTATAGGTTGTAAATAGAAGATGGTTAGATTCAGATGGGTCCTTTAAGTACTTGCGGTAGAGTTTATTTTTTTTGAGACAGCTGGTCAAAATGGCGTCTGTCATCCAGGGTTTGATTGGTATTTTCCGAGGAGGGACTATTTTTTTGGGAACATGGAGTTTACAAATTTTTTCAAGATCCTCATAAAAAGCATCAAATTTTAATTTATTTTCAATGGATGTGTCTTTGTATGACCACGAGTTTGGTGAATTAATATCCTGAAGAAAGTGGTTGATGTTAAAATTGGAGTAGTCAAAAATAGTTGTATTTTTAGGTTTATTGAAAAGGCATGCATAGTTTTGTAAAAGCGTAAATATAGGTTGGTGGTCTGTAGTGCCAATTTTGACTCTAAAAGTACCTGATTTTTATGACTCTTTGATTGATTTGACATGATTTTTATGTTCAATGACTTTTAGTCATTGAAGAAAGGGTGAAAAATAACAAAATTAGTACCTTAGCACTTATAAATGAACAAAAAGTCGCGGCATAGCCATGAATGTTGGGAATGGTGATAGAAGAAAAAACAAATTATTCTTTAACACGTAATCGTCGTAATACGTCGAGATTAACTTCGAACTTGGAACTCACACTCACTCATAGTAAGAGCGCGAACATAGAATACATTATACTCCTAGAAGATAATTCGTTTTGGTTTATTCAGGGGTCCTAATTGTCGTTGGAGTCGTCATCGGCCTCGACCTCTAGCGTTTCGTAGTAAGGTCGTCGTAAGGAACCTGTTTGAGAGACAGGATCAACTCTGAGTAACATCGAGGATGATCGATTAGAACGTCGTTGGAGGTTTTGTTCTCTCAATGTAGAGGTATTGGATTCGGATTTATCCCGGCCAGTGGACCCAGTGAACTTTACCAAGTCGGAGTGAGAATTTACCGCAATCGGGATCCCGGTACTAGAGACTAACCGTTATTGTTCCGTTAAACGAGTAGGCAGCATACAAATCTGCTGCCTACTACAAATCTGCTACAAATCAAATGCAAAGCTGGTTCACCTTAAGTAATGAAAGGTATGGTAATTACATATACCGCTGCATATTATTATAACTTTTTGTTGGGCACAGCTTTTGAAAAGTTGGCAATGACGTCCAGGTGGGATCGAACGTTATACTAAAGTATACAAAAGTTATAATAATATGAAACCACTCATTCACCCATAACACCAATAATAAATGATCTGCAAATTATGGCACTTTTGTTCAGAACTCCCTCTACATTATCCTGTTATGTATTTAGACTTAGGTGTCAACGACTAGGACATATCTTTCCCAAAACACAACATGCTTATTTTGAATAACATTCTATTTATATTCATAATATTTTGTGACTAATTTGTCCTAATCATTATCCGCACAAATCGGTCATTCGATTAATTCGGTCCTACATATATCATACATAACTGTATTTCCCTTCAAATAGCCTCACGTAGTCCAACTCAACCAAAGGAAAAGTCGAAGCAAGTTTTAAAAGGATGATAAGGTATAGGTATATTTAATGCCAATTTAATGGCAAGTTCTTGCCAAGTTTTTAGGTTCTAGAATGCCAACGTATGGAAAACTCAACACACGAGAGCAGAATACCTGAATTCCGTTAAAGAGAATCAGTGGGTTCTGTACCTCTCGCTGCGTTTCTGCGCCGGCAGAATTATTTATGAAAATTTTCCAAGTACCGGCAGTCAAAAAAATTTTGTAGAAGGTGGGGGCAACATTAAAAAAAATGGCACAAAGTGAAAGGTTTCAGTGACGGCGTTTTTTAACCAAAACAATAAACTAAACTTTATTATTTCATATGAGACCAATTTGCGCTATAGATCACTTTATTTAATTGCGCTCAAAGTGCTCCATTATGTTTAATGTTTAATGTTTAAGGTATTAGAAAGCCTAAGCTTGTTGAACCTGTACAAGTAAAATCAACAATCGAACAATAATACAAAATAAATCTAAGTACGTTGATATATGTAAATAAGTTATGTTAGAACTACATAAATTATATTTAAAATAGCATATGTAATGGTTAAAATCTGGTTAAAACTACTAGTTCGCGAATAATAGTTTAAAAAAAAAGTTTAACCTCTAAGTAAAATAATTATATGTTGAATAAAAATTGGAGGATCAGTAGATTACACTAAAAGGTTTTACATATAATAGGTATAACATATCTTTGAATTCATAGAGATTATTTAAAACCTCGTTTGTAAAAAAGGTTTGTTAAAAAATGAAATAAAATTAATTAAAAATATAAAAAATATATGATAAAACAACGAATGAAAGTTGGTGTTGTAATTAAAAATTAAAAAAAACTGTAGTCTAGTCTTAGTGCTTGCAATAAACTAAACTTTATTATTTCATATGAGACCAATTTGCGCTATAGATCACTTTATTTAATTGCGCTCAAAGTGCTCCATTATCTGCACAATGGCACGTTATTCTAACTAAAACATATTCTACCGTGGCTGATTGCGGCCACATTTGAATTCTTCTTTTTTTCTTCAAAAAAAAATACACCTAATTATTCTGACAAATAATTTGGAGTATTTCTTTTTTTCTTTATCTAAAAAAAAATACTCCTAATTAATTAATATAATATGTTATTGGAGGGAATTTTAAACAGGTACCTGTGGATAGCACGACCGGTAGGCCTACCCGGTACACACGGTAGGCTACTCTGCTACTACAGTACTACACTTCAGCACTTAGGCCTAAGCACGTCAGAACTGCGAAATGGCGTGTGCCTGTGCACTCAGCAGTGCTGTATGGTTTGATACAGGGGAAGTGTAGGCCTACAGTAGTATCTGTCGGTACCTGTCTTCTGGTTCAAAATTCCCTCCAATATGGTAACATATATTAATTAGAAGTATTTTTTTTTAGATAAAGAAAAAAAGAACTACTCCAGATTATTTGTCAGAATAATTAGGTGTATTTTTTTTTTAGATAAAGAAAAAAGAAATACTCCAAATTATTTGTCAGAATAATTAGGCGTATTTTTTTTTTTTTTGAAGAAAAAAAAAGTACAGCTAAATATTTGTCAGAATAATTAGGTGTATTTTTTTTTTGAAGAAAAAAAGAAGAATTCAAATGTGGCCGCAATCAGCCACGGTAATATTCTGACCAATAGCACAGGGTACAGTTTAATTACAGCTGTAATCAGCTGTTATTTGCGTCGATTTTTCCCGTGGAGAGAGATGGACTTTGATTGCGTCACGCGCATTATACTGCAATACCAACAACTAAAGCGACCACACTGGGGTGGACTGGACGCAAAAATTATAAATTTAGGGAAATGAACAGAGAACAGGTTACAATGGTATGGTGGGCCTTACTAACCAATTATATCTTTATTTGAACGTTCATTGAACGGAACGATCAACTCAAATTCCAAATAGGGTCCAGACTAGGACTGCACATTAATTGAGCACAATAAATAAGCCTTCAGTAAATCTTGTGTGTGCAGTTGTGCAAAGACCTAAGCTACTGTACAGTAAGAAGGGCCATTACACGTTACACTACAATTCAATTCAATTACAAATGGAACCCTAGTCCGCAGGTACAGTAGAGTCAATGGGTAGGCCTACATCGAGTCAAAGAGTAGGCCTACATCGAGTCAAAGAGTATACCAGAGGTCATAGAGTACAAAAATGGAAAAAAGGGTACAACAGAGGACAAAGTGAACAGCAGCCATGTCAAAGGGTTAAAAAACCTCGTCCAAAGGTTACAAATGTTATAGAAATGGTACAACAACCGTACCAAAGGGTTCAAAACACACATCAAAGTACAGTTGGAATTGGAATTTGGAATTTTTTATTTGACGTTAAATCAGTTAAAACAGGCAGGAAGTATATCATTAAAATATAACATATAAAGTAGGAAAAAGGTAACGGTAACAAACAAATGTACAGTACATCGTGTTCAACATGTCCTAGAAAATGTGATTTATCGGAAAACAGTACAAAATAGAAAAAACATAGATAAATAAAATGACCTTCAATAGTTTGGAAACACTATTTACAATATTTACAACATAATTATGGTAAAATTTAGGACTTACAAACATAGTGGATACGAGTTAAAATGTATAAATGCAACAACCACAAAATTATTGTAATTTTACTTTAAAATACAAAAAGTACATACAGTCCATATACATTTTACTAAAAAGTTTATATATTACACAGGTGCAGCGGCGCAGAATATGGGATTATCCTGTTTGGGGACCTCCAAATCCAGACAGGTTAGTAAAGGGACAGGTTACAGAGGCGAGTTGAAAGGAACCAAAACTATAAATGTGAGTTAGGAATGTTGTGGAACCAAAACTATAAATGTGAGTTAGGAATGTTGTGGAACCAAAACTATAAATGTGAGTTAGGAATGTTGTGGAACCAAAACTATAAATGTGAGTTAGGAATGTTGTGGAACCAAAACTATAAATGTGAGTTAGGAATGTTGTGGAACCAAAACTATAAATGTGAGTTAGGAATGTTGTGGAACCAAAACTATAAATGTGAGTTAGGAATGTTTTACAATAGAAAACCAAATTTAAAACCAAATTGAATTGAGAATCAACAGTCAGATGTAAATACACCTAACGGAACTCTGAAAGGGCGGTTTGTACCCTTTGATGTTGTTTGACTTTGACTCGTTTCGTTTACCCTTTGGCGTCCTGTTTTGTACCCTTTGATGTTGTTTGACTTTGACTCGTTTCGTTTACCCTTTGGCGTCCTGTTTTGTACCCTTTGATGTTGTTTGACTTTGACTCGTTTCGTTTACCCTTTGGCGTCCTGTTTTGTACCTTTTGACCGCGCCTCTGGTTTGTACCCTTTTGTCTCGTTGTACTGTACCATTTCAAGTTGTTACGAATGTACGTACTGCGTACAGTAGGCCTACTACCAGGCCATGGTACTACGGTACTGTCTTACTGCTTACAAACACCGTACAAGCGGCCTAAGTACCGATAACTGCTTTTTACACATTGTTGCCTCAACCCTGCCAACCTCTTTGGCATCAAAAGTCGAAATTCCGTACCGGTCCCGGTATAAACAATTTAGTTTCATTTTCTTAATGTCTGAGCTGTATACTGAAAAATTCGTTAAAAAGAGTAAGAGTTAGTGAAAGAAAGTCTTTCTTTCTCTAATTTTTTTCTTTTTTAAAACTAATTTCAGGAAAATTAATGAATCTATGTTTGATTAAATCACTCATTTTTTAAAATATTAGTGAGAAAAAGGGGATTTCTCCCAATAATACATACCTTACCGGTTAGTTATGTTTGCGCCGCATCCAGTGGCGTAGCCAAGGTGAGGGGGGGGGGGGGGATTCAGGGATTGATCCCCCGTTATTGATAAGAAAACCTGAACACATTATGCGAATTATAAAAAATTTAGTGGCGCTTTAATAGAACGTTCTCATCACAAAGTAGGGGATCAGCTAAAGGTGATAATAATGCCTTAAAGAATAAAGAATATTCTGTGTTTCGGTTTATTTCGTTTTTCATTCACAACTAATGTGATATATCTTATCAGAAATTGTGACGTAAGGGAAATGGACTGGACTGGGAATGACTTGGAGAAAAATGTCAATACTAACACTGGAACTGGTACAGCAGATACCGGTAAGTAGAAAGCAGTTAGTTGAGTTAGACATTGTTGAGTTGAGATTCACACTATCATGATTGTGAATTGTAACTCATGTGAACATCATTTATGAAACTCTCTTATTTTTATTGGCCAACGGATTAATGAAATTTATTCCTAGCTATTTCCCAGTGAAAAATGCGAATGCGTATCGCAAGTGATTTTAAAGCGTTATGCGTTTTTATTGCGGCTCAATAAATAGCGATAAAACTCTTGTGATTCGCATGTAAAATAGGGAAGCGATTCCACGCATGCGATTGACAACTTATTTTACGCATGTTTTACGGATGTTTTACACCATGAGAATCTCATGAGTTAATTCCCATTTCAATCGCATGTTTTTAATTACACTCAAGATTATTAATTATAATAAAGTTGCCTATCAAGAAATAAATAGTTTTAAAATATAAAATTGATGGATATGAATTATCTAATATGGCTGTCGAATACACAGATTATATTAATATATTTTATAGAATTGAATATTATAGGAAATAGTTAAAAGTGTATCATGGTTATACTAATCTATTTGTATTATCCTCTATATAACCAACCTTTTCTAGTATTGATTCATACAGTATGTCTACATGACAGGTCAGAAATTTTTTTTTTTCGCTATTTAATATTAGTTAATACTAGTTAACAATAAAAAAACTTGGTTTCGCTTAAAACAATACTAGTTAACAATAAAAAAAACTTGGTTGCGCTTAAAACCCTAAGGCTTTTACAGTTTTGAATATAATCACATGAAAGTTTTTTATATGATATATCAAAGATGGCGCAACATAACTATCAGGCGAAATTTTGTGAAAATAATTCTGCACCGCTAGGTGGCAGTAAAGGAGCTAGTTACAGAGGCGTGACGGGGGATTCAAAACAATTAACGAAAGTTAACACATGTAACAAGATTATGCAGGTCTTTATAATTGGGTCTTTGTTTTGTAATCACCCCGCAGTGTCCGCGAATTATACATTGTAAAAAAGTATTAAAAAAAATTTTATTATAAAAAAAAATATTATTGAAATTAATTTCCGAAATTAACATCCCGAAATTAATTTATGGACGTCCATTAATTAGTTATTTCATTACGATTCTGATTGGTTGATAGATTAATTTCGGGACGTCCATAAATTAATTTCGGGACGTCCATTAATTAATTTCGGGACGTCCATAAGTTAATTTCGGGACGTCCATAAGTTAATTTCGGGACGTCCATAAGTTAATTTCGGGACGTCCATAAGTTAATTTTGGGACGTCCATAAGTTAATTTCGGGACGTCCATAAGTTAATTTCGGGACGTCCATAAGTTAATTTCGGGACGTCCATATAGTTAATTTCGGGACGTCCATAAATTAATTCCGGGACGTTCAGATTATTATACATACTCCTCCCTTAACGAAGCCCCATTCAACTCCTTTTATAAGACTGTGTACTCTATCAATGCCTCAGTGGGCGGACTCCGAATTACGACTCCGGACTCCGAATTACGACTCCGGACTCCGAATTACGACTCCGGACTCCGAATTACGACTCCGGACTCCGAATTACGACTCCGGACTCCGAATTACGACTCCGGACTCCGAATTACGACTCCGGACTCCGAATTACGACTCCGGACTCCGAATTACGACTCCGGACTCCGAATTACGACTCCGGACTCCGAATTACGACTCCGGACTACGAATTACCCGAATTACATAATAAATGTACATAATACTAATGGGTCTATTACATCCCCCTTTCCCTTCGTGATCGAAATAGGCTGATTTCATATATTAAAAAAAAATGCTTATTACGATCGGGAATAACAATATTTAAGCAAAATTTACTTTCAGTTTAAAATTCAATTAAAATACCCCCTACCATCATATATTTATCGCACTTAACTTTTTTTGGTTTACTATTTTTCTATGTTATGAATGGTTGTACTGTAGATCCGAAACGTATTATTTGTTTACATTCCCTAGTGCTACGTCTTTATTGTTCCAGTATTAAAAAGGTTTCCCCTTGATTATTACCGTTTCTCGATTTAGTTTCAGTTTCCCAGTCTATACTACACGGTTCTAATGTCCCGTAGGTGTACTCTGACAAAACGGTGATTTCGCGACCAAGACCGTCCCGATGGGAGTTTTATTCGGTAATCTCGTTGATTACCGACTCCTACTACCTCTCCGAAGTGTGTCCAATCTTAGGTAACATGATCTTCACCCTCATACTTTTGAACAGATTTTTATCTTTTTAAGATCAAGGGCCGTTTTATTGTAATGTTCGGTGGTCCTAATGCGCTGCTTGGCTGCTTCCTGATTGGCTTCATCAGCGCATTCTCGCCATTGCCGCGCATCTCTGCTGTGGTGGTCCGGAACTCGAGTGTGTAGTTGTCGGCCGAATACAATCTCACTCAAAGACTCCACCAACTCCACCGCAGAGACCTGCCCCTGTCCACTAGTAAATTATTATAGAAGTAAATCCTATCCGATTGTGGCGCTCAGTTCACCTCGGAATTGTGGTCCGACGTAAACCGAAATCTCGGAACCAAACTCCACCAGACGACAGCGAACCACCCGCAGGCCAACGGCCTAGTGGAGTGGTTCCACTGTTCCCTAAAGGCCACCTTCCAGGCCCAACTCACGGGGCCCTCCTGGAATACCAGACTGCCCCCAAGGAGGACCTCCACTGCTGCTCGTCTGCTGAGTTGGTCCAGTAAATTTGTAATATTATGGTTGTATTCAGAAATTGAAAAAATGAGAAAGGGTGCCACCGGGACTACCCTCACACTAATTTATTATGAGACAGAACAAAAAGCTTTTACTTGACTCGTACTGTCTTCTACAACTTGCTTCACGGGCCACTAGGCCTGTCTCTAGTTCCCTCCTGTTACACTCTAACATACATGAGGCCGGTAGGTCGGCCCGCTGTTGACTGCGCTAAACTTCATTTCTGAACAAAACCATAATATTACATCTATAATTAGAGTTGCATTAATAGATCAACTCTAATTAATTTATTAACAGCTCAACTCTAATTCATTAAGGTCTCAGTAAATGATCACGCTCGCTCTCGCTCACAGTGCCTGGCGACTTTGTTGCCTCACCCACCGACTAACCAAACTCGGCAGCCTTCCTCCCAGACCACCACAACCACGCTCGGCAGTTCTTACCGATGCCGACCTCCCGCCACAGTCAACCCAGCTCGACGGTACCACTAACTGACAACCAGTGACTACGTGTTCATACGCATGGACGCACACCGCGCCCCCTTTCAGCGACCCTACACCAGGCCGTACAAGGTCGTACAGCGCGGCCCAAATCGTACGCCATCGAGGTAGGCGGAAGTCGAGAGTCCGTTTCCATCGACAGACTCATCAACCGGCTTATCTCGCTATGGACAAACCAATTACAGTGGCCATCGCACCGCATCGGGGAAGACCGCCTAGCGTTAATACCCCCCCCCCCCCCCCCCCTCTTCCCACTACCTACACAGACTCTCCCAAGCCACACTATATCAACTCAACAGATCGGGGGGAGGGGGGGGGGGGGGGAACTGGACGCAATAAAAATTCATCCCTCTCCAGGGGAAATTTGACGCAAATAATAGCTGTTACTATCTATAATAAAACTGTAACCTGTTCTATTGTGTTTAATTTATTGTTTTGGTTCAAATAACGTGCCACTGTAACCTGCTCCTTTCCATAAATTGAGAATTTAACATTGAGGCGGGATATTTATTCGCCAAGGCGGGTTTTGCGTCCAGTTCCCCCCCCCCCCCTGTCTCCAACTCAAAGTCAACTGTTTGAAAGTTAAAGTCAAAGTGCTATATCAGGCCGTATCTCAAAAGCCGGTGGGGACATGGCAGAGAATCGTAATTAATTTTATAATTTACTCGCAATTAATTATCGTAAATGTTGCTTAATATAGTTTACCATGGGAAAGTGATGGGTGGTAAAATAATCAAATACAATCATACAATTTATTACATAATTATATTCCACTAACTTACATAACTGGTTCTCATAATTCAATTGACATGCTGGAAGTTGTGTTGTGTTATCTGCCCAGATTTATAGTCAACATAGTTGACTGGCTGAAAAATAATAAACCATTTATGACACTATTCCGATTGCAGTGCTCACTTGCATTGCAAGCAGCAGTGAGTGGCCTAGTGTTAGTGTAGTATGTCAAATAATCAAATAAACATTACTGTAAGTGCTGCCATTTTGTTCATGCAACCTTTATACTCAGTCTGTTATTAGGTGCTATGTCAAACACAAACCCATTAAACAGTATTTATTTTTGCGGAAATTTCATTCAACATTATTTGCATATTAACACCATTCTAACGTTAATTTCTTACGTTTCTGGCGGAGTCGTCAGAATAAAAAAGAAATGGATTTGGTTAAGAATATACAAGCTTTTCATTTAGATTTACTCTTAAAAATGGTATTACACCTCAAGAGTAGGCCTAGTACTGTAGTACCGGTAATGTAGGTAATACAGGTAATTATTGTTAACTTTATAAATATTGACTTTTAAAAATAAATTTAAATGGCGCACTCATTTTAAATTAAATATCTACAAGTTATTATTTAGCTCTAATAAAAGTAACACCTCCAAAGTATAGTGATAGTATAGTGAATGAAGTGGTGTAAGCGAGTTGTTTCACAAAAAAGGATCCCGACAACTCAACTCAATCATGGAAGACTGAACCCGTCTTTATCTTATGTACAACTCGATTCAATTATTACTCACTGTTACTTTGAAGTTGTTATCACATTACACTAACTAAATAGATCATATTACACATGGAGGTCGAACGAGCCTGTTCTTAATTGTCCAGTTATATTTTCGATGGTATATCGTTTTCTATTTTCTATTTACAAATTTAAAAAACCGTAGTGTAGACAGTAGTGTATTCCGGTACAGACAACTTCCACACAAAATTTCAAAATTCTATCTAGAAGTCTTATTGGTCAACATGTGACAAATTGGTTAAAAAATTTCAGAGGATTAGATGCACTTTATGCCTACATGACGTTGGCCGTCACGAAAATGGTGTATATGTGGCAGTCGCTCCGTGTCACATCAGTGCGAAATGTTTAAGGTGCTTGTGCTACCTTAAAAAATAACTTATTTACAATAATATGTTGCAAAATTACTATTTACATAAAAAGGAAAATTTCGACTAACGTTCCTCATAATTTGTCAATACCTACAGTATCACCTCCCCGGACATTGTAGGACCGACTCAAACTTAATGTTCTTGGCAGTCTTTACCCAACATTCTAGAACATGTTATTTATCACATATATATGTAGAGTTAATTTCAGTGATATCCGCTATCAGGCATGTCCTAAGGTAACAATGCATTAGTATATTTACACAGTAGTATAATTAATTTATATAAATAGAGGCCAATAGAGCCACTACACAACTTTATATTACATCGAATAAATGGCCTCCAGTGGATACATTATAAATGGTAGTATTAAAGTTTGGACTATGCCCAACAATGCCGCACCATATATAAATGTGGCTGCGGCGATTCTCAGTCTTTCAGGAAGTTTGCTATGTTTTTGCGTATTTACAACGAGTTTTTTACGTCAAATAACAAGTTGCCGATTCTTCCTGGCCCTCATAATATCTGATATACTACGGATTTTTATAGGCGAGGTTCTTACAATGCAACTTCTCCGTCAATTTATGCCGGATGTGATGTACCAATACGGTCTATATTGCGGGTAAGTATCCATTTATACCGGGAGCCATGTCCAATTTACTTTCTATATTTATTGATAGTAATATTATATATTATAGAGTTACTGTATATAACTTATTATATTGTACTGTAAATAAGCCATATATTATATTATATTATATTGCTTCACCATCCATCATATTCACCATCCTTGGAAATATACTGCAAATATTTAGGGGTAATCTATATGTTATGTTGGACAATACCTTTATACCGGTACATTGTTTCGTGTATTTGTTATTGATTTTACATAATGTAAATAAATCTACTGTATCTATGTCATTTATTGTTATCTTCAATGGGGTACGAGCTGGTGGTGCAGATAACGGGGTGGGAAAGGATACAATTTTAAAGTTTGTCTTCTTCAAGTAAAATATGTTCCGTTCCACAATTTATTTGGAGTAGCAAATGTTCAAGGTCAATTGAGGTTATTGACACAATTCCCACTATGACTGTGTTAACCCAAGAAGACTCAATGACCTTGGATAGTAATGCTGTGTCCAGCTAGATGGACCATAAAGCTATAAATTACCAGCCCATAGTAATAGCAGAGTGTTTGACGTCATCAGAGAGTTCTTTGAGGTCAATCCTAAAGCAATAGTCATTGAAATTTTCCCACATTCTCCCCAGTAGTGAACCATTTATGACGTTCTCACATTCCTATTCTAAATTACTACAGTATTTTTTTCAGATATATCAACATCTTCACTCACATGCTCATTAACTCAAAGGCGTGGCTTGTGCTGCTACTGTGTCTGGAACGATATGTGGCCATCAAATACCCCTCCCGCCATCCGGTAATATACTCCGTACACAGTAAGATACCGGTAGCAATGATAG
Source organism: Nemertoderma westbladi (assembly GCA_032718475.1). NCBI lineage: Eukaryota > Metazoa > Xenacoelomorpha > Nemertodermatida > Nemertodermatidae > Nemertoderma > Nemertoderma westbladi. The sequence continues at coordinate 58,088 of JAUCBJ010006919.1, read as the reverse complement.
CGGCAACATTTATATTAACCTTCGCTATAAGCATCCCAGACTACTTCCTCACACAAGCCAACTATGAGACTTACGACTACTATGGCGTCGAATATAGTGGCTACGATTGCGTATATAACAATGACTTCAGGGTCCGATTTGGGGTGTTTTTGTCTTTGTTGGAGAATATAATTTGTCTAATTATTCCTATAATTATACTGTTACCTATCACATTCAGCATCGTAATCTGGGTATGGAGGATTCGAGAAGAAGGCAGACAGTGGAGGGATTGTACAGGGATTTGGATAGCATGTATTGCGGTAATACATGTTGTGGTATTGGTGGTAACTATGGTACCCGATGCGACCATATCTATGTGTAATAGAATTTTCGCAATAATTGAAGTAGGTTGGCAGATATAATTTATTTTAGAGAATTCCACAGAAAAGCTATGAATTATAAATCAACACATGATAATAATTTTAATAGTTAACAAATTACTGGGATGCCGAACCACAAACTTGGGCCAATCACGCATCTCTTTGTTAATGAGTCGTTGCATGCAATCAATTATCTCCCCAGGGCATTCAGTTGATCGGTACGGCGCAAGACAGTCATCAACAAGCAGAAACGTGATTGGTGTAAGTTTGTGGTGCGGATTCCCAGTGGTTAGTTACTGTACAGTACAAGCGTCTCTCTCTATTAGAAAACAATTGATTGTGGGGTGGAATGACGATGTATATTATAGTCTGGTAAGACTAGGTCTGGTAATAATCAACCTACTGTATGCCTACTATATTACGGCTCGAACCCCGTATCCTCTGTATCAAATTTCAGAATCTTGAAAGCAGGGTGTGTGTGCTACGCAGTGCCTAAAACACTTACAGTATGAGCTACCATTCCTTAGATACAGTTTACACCTCGACTAATTCCACTTGGCAATTCTCAACCATCTAATGAAAATAATTTCCGCACTGATGCACTTAGCTTTGTTATGCTTTAGGCGCCCCAGCACCAAACGGTCGCTCTGTGTGTTGTAAATCATTTCCCACGAGATGTACAGTACAGTAGTACAATAAATACATAAATTAAAGTTCAAAGGAAGCGAATAATGGAAATTAATCTACTTTACACCAAATAGTGCATGGACAGTAAAACTGTGATACACTAAAATTATTTTCTTTTGGATCTCGACAGACGACCACATCCAGGCCGAGGCGTCGATCACGATTCAAACGATCACGCGATCACGTGATCAAACGATCACGATGCAAATATAATAATAGGCTAAACTATACAGTAGGCCTAGTTTAAACAACGTTCATAAGTAACATCCTAAGCAGCTAATGCACCCTCTTAATCTGCCTTTTATATATATAGCAGCACATTTAACATTAGATAATTATAATCAATACTACTGTAGCATAAATATTAAAATACTACTGTATATGCCCATCATTAAATGAGTTATTAGGACTTATATTATGATTAAATGTAATATTTTGCGATAAATAAAAAAAAATCGAAATTACCTGTAAGTGAGCTTAGTATGCCGGTACCGCTGCGGGGCGAGCCACGAAGTAAGCGAGTATAGCATGCGGGTACTGCTGTGGTGTGAGCCACGAAGTAAGCGAGTATAGCATGCGGGTACCGCTGTGGTGTGAGCCACGAAGTAAGCGAGTATAGCATGCCGGTACCGCTGCGGGGCGAGCCCCGAAGTAAGCGAGCTTAGCATGCGGGTACCGCTGTGGTGTGAGCCCCGAAGTAAGCGAGTATAGCATGCCGGTACCGCTGCGGGGCGAGCCCCGAAGTAAGCGAGCTTAGCATGCGGGTACCGCTGTGGTGTGAGCCACGAAGTAAGCGAGTATAGCATGCGGGTACCGCTGTGGTGTGAGCCCCGAAGTAAGCGAGCTTAGCATGCGGGTACCGCTGTGGTGTGAGCCACGAAGTAACTGAGTATAGCATGCGGGTACCGCTGTGGTGTGAGCCACGAAGTAAGCGAGTATAGCATGCGGGTACCGCTGTGGTGTGAGCCACGAAGTAACTGAGTATAGCATGCGGGTACCGCTGTGGTGTGAGCCCCGAAGTAAGCGAGCTTAGCATGCGGGTACCGCTGTGGTGTGAGCCACGAAGTAACTGAGTATAGCATGCGGGTACCGCTGTGGTGTGAGCCACGAAGTAAGCGAGTATAGCATGCGGGTAGCGCTGTGGTGTGAGCCCCGAAGTAAGCGAGTATAGCATGCGGGTAGCGCTGTGGTGTGAGCCCCGAAGTAAGCGAGCTTAGCATGCGGGTACCGCTGTGGTGTGAGCCACGAAGTAACTGAGTATAGCATGCGGGTACCGCTGTGGTGTGAGCCATGAAGTAAGCGAGTATAGCATGCGGGTAGCGCTGTGGTGTGAGCCCCGAAGTAAGCGAGTATAGCATGCGGGTAGCGCTGTGGTGTGAGCCCCGAAGTAAGCGAGCTTAGCATGCGGGTACCGCTGTGGTGTGAGCCCCGAAGTAAGCGAGCTTAGCATGCGGGTACCGCTGTGGTGTGAGCCACGAAGTAACTGAGTATAGCATGCGGGTACCGCTGTGGTGTGAGCCCCGAAGTAAGCGAACTTAGCATGCGGGTACCGCTGTGGTGTGAGCCACGAAGTAACTGAGTATAGCATGCGGGTACCGCTGTGGTGTGAGCCCCGAAGTAAGCGAACTTAGCATGCGGGTACCGCTGTGGTGTGAGCCACGAAGTAAGCGAACTTAGCATGCGGGTACCGCTGTGGTGTGAGCCCCGAAGTAAGCGAGCTTAGCATGCGGGTACCGCTGTGGTGTGAGCCACGAAGTAAGCGAACTTAGCATGCGGGTACCGCTGTGGTGTGAGCCACGAAGTAACTGAGTATAGCATGCGGGTACCGCTGTGGTGTGAGCCACGAAGTAAGCGAACTTAGCATGCGGGTGCTGCTCTTTCAACCATTGGCTGTCGGTCGGTCGTCTGTGGGTCGATCTTCCTCTGTGGGTCGGTCTGTCTGCCATTCTGCCTGTCAGCAAATGTTTGAAGGCTAATAACTCAGTCAATCTTTGTTAAAAGGAATCCAAACCTTATACAAAGACGCGAACTGTAGGCTGTCAAAAGTCTGAAAATAAATTTGCGTGGGGCGCTCAACTGTTATCCAGTTTGATATTATAATGTAGGTCGACTACAGGTCAACTATAGGTCAAGGTGATTATTATAGGGCGACTACTGTAGACAACGGTTGAATCTTAATATTTGTATGATTATTTTGACCTGCGCGAAGGCCCCATAACCAAAAACGTCAATTAAAACATAATATAAATAATGGAATGATTAAAATGAGGCCACCAAGCTCGCAACTGCTGTTACCGGTAAATACTGTAGCATAATCTGTGGAATTCTCTAATCACAAATTCTAAAAGGTTGGTACTCTCTTTTGGCAACCTATATTAGTCTCTACGGAAATATAATTAATCTTGCATTCTATTGCATATTCCCTTCATTTCGACAAGGTTTTCGAGAAATACTAACTTGTCGTTGCTTTCATCATAAACACGATAGTAAACTTTAAACTCGATGGTAAAGAAGTTATGGATAAATAATTTCCCTCCATACAGAACAATAGAAGCATTCTAAATGTCGGAAATCGCACAATTCTTGTAATTAAATGTTTATCATCTGGTGTGATATACAGTATTTAATTTCCTATTAAATATGGTGGATAGCGATTGTCAGACTTTCCATTCCATAAGACAGTATTATGATTCTTTTGTGCTTTTTATATACTGTAGGGGCCCAAATGGCCCAATGTATTCGCGATCGTCTTTGGGTTATCGAGGCCGAAACAAATAATACACAACATGTCAACGGTTACTTCCAGAGAACAGATTCAACGATGTGTGAAACTGAAATGGAATGTCTTTAACAATACCTACCAGGAGAATGATATCAAATTTGCAGATCAACAATCGCATACACAACAATTAAAGTCACTTTTCATCCTTGAAGTTTCTGTATTTATTTCACAGTTAAATATTAGATAATTTCAGTTACAGTACGTTTTATGTTGTAATTTTAATGATAATAATTATGGATATAATTGTGGCTGGCCACGAGAAAAGGGACCTTATGTCACCGGCGGTCGATTTTGAGTTATTAGGCCTATGATATGCAGAATTTTCCAGAGATTTTAACAAAAAAAACGGTGTCTCAATATCTATTTCCAAAAAAAAGTTATAGCGATTTATGTGAAGGTGAATCGGGTAGCAAAAAATTTTTTATTAATAGCGGTTATAATAAGCGATTATTAAAAAAAATGGAAAATATTAATAATATCATAGCAATTCTTACTATATAGTTAGGCAACTCAATGTTAATCGGCTTTTTATACAACTTTTAACACTTTGAAACTATTAATATTGTTCATGAACTATTTAAAAAAAATTTTGCCAAATTTTCAAAAAAACATGTAACCAAAAAAAAATTTTTTTTTTATTTAAAGTTTTTTCAAAAAGATAAAATTATTTAACAAAATTTAAAATTATTTGCATTTTGAATTCTTTATTGGGATTACAAAATTTAAGAACTAACGAAGATAAATGAAGACCGCCATATGATGACAGCCATGTTGCATTTAAAAAATAACTGTAAGCCTACAGTACTTACATATTACAGCAGTACAATTACAATTTATTACAGTCCTAAATTCAGACATGAAAACCCTAAGACAGTGTTATATACAACACTGCAACATCTTATATTGCTTCCTATAATTAGTTATTTCCTGGGTATATTGAATATCAGAACCAATTTGAATTTCCCTCATCGTTTTATACATTTCTAAATTGATAATCCAATTAAATTTGTTCAAAAATAGAGGGAAACTTTAAACGCGATTATCTCAGAATCAGGTTTTGCGACATAAGGTCCCTTTTCTCGTGGCCAGCCACAATTTCTTATACTGTAGATCGTTTTTGCCAGGATATTTTTGGAAATATATCAGTAATTTACATGTACTGGACTGTACATGTACTGGACTGTACATGTACTGGAATGTACATGTACTGGACTGTACATGTACTGGACTGTACATGTACTGGGAAGTACATGTACTGGAATGTACATGTACTGGACTGTACATGTACTGGAATGTACATGTACTGGACTGTACATGTACTGGACTGTACATGTACTGGACTGTACATGTACTGGACTGTACATGTACTGGACTGTACATGTACTGGACTGTACATGTACTGGGCTGTACATGTACTGGAATGTACATGTACTGGACTGTACATGTACTGGAATGTACATGTACTGGACTGTACATGTACTGGACTGTACATGTATTGGAATGTACATGTACTGGACTGTACATGTACTGGACTGTACATGTATTGGACTGTACATGTACTGGACTGTACATGTACTGGAATGTACATTTACTGGACTGCACATGTACTGGACTGTACATGTACTGGAATGTACTTGTACTGGACTGTACATGTACTGGAATGTACATGTACTGGACTGTACATGTACTGGACTGTACATGTACTGGACTGTACATGTACTGGAATGTACATGTACTGGAATGAACATGTACTGGACTGTACATGTACATGTACTGGACTGTACATGTACTGGACTGTACATGTACATGTACTGGACTGTACATGTACATGTACTGGACTGTACATGTACATGTACTGGACTGTACATGTACATGTACTGGACTGTACATGTACATGTACTGGACTGTACATGTACATGTACTGGACTGTACATGTACATGTACTGGACTGTACATGTACATGTACTGGACTGTACATGTACATGTACTGGACTGTACATGTACTGGAATGTACATGTACTGGTCTGTACATGTACATGTACTGGACTGTACATGTACTGGAATGTACATGTACTGGACTGTACATGTACTGGACTGTACATGTACATGTACTGGACTGTACATGTACATGTACTGGACTGTACATGTACTGGACTGTACATGTACTGGACTGTACATGTACTGGACTGTACATGTACTGGACTGTACATGTACTGGACTGTACATGTACATGTACTGGACTGTACATGTACTGGAATGTACATGTACTGGCTGTACATGTACTGGAATGTACATGTACTGGAATGTACATGTACTGGACTGTACATGTACTGGACTGTACATGTACTGGAATGTACATGTACTGGAATGTACATGTACTGGAATGTACATGTACTGGACTGTACATGTACTGGACTGTACATGTACAATGTACATGTACTGGACTGTACATGTACTGGACTGTACATGTACTGGAATGTACATATACTGGAATGTACATGTACTGGACTGTACATGTACTGGACTGTACATGTACTGGACTGTACATGTACTGGACTGTACATGTACAAGTACTGGACTGTACATGTACTGGAATGTACATGTACTGACTGTACATGTACTGGACTGTACATGTACTGGACTGTACATGTACATGTACTGGACTGTACATGTACATGTACTGGACTGTACATGTACTGGAATGTACATGTACTGGACTGTACATGTACTGGACTGTACAAGTACTGGACTGTACATGTACTGGACTGTACATGTACTGGAATGTACATGTACTGGACTGTACATGTACTGGACTGTACATGCACTGGAATGTACATGTACTGGACTGTACATGTACTGGACTGTACAAGTACTGGACTGTACATGTAATGGACTTTACATTGTACATAGAATGTACAATACCAGCCCACGCACACGGTGATCCAACAGGATTGAACCACAAATTCAATGTGTGGGAACGTGGAACATATTGGAACATTCTGGAATATTTAGGTAATAAGGCTGATACATTATACTGCATGTGGCAGAAATGATAATTTTCAATATGTGCCGCAGCTAAAAATAAACCTAAATAAATCATGCCGCATATCGGCATAGTATTTTTTGTCAATGTGATTGACTTGCACCGATATCATTCTGTGTCAGTGATTAACTATTGATCTGGGCACTGCACGTTTTATACACAAAACAATCTATTATTTTGGATACGAACTTCAGGACCCCGGGTACATCAATCAAAACACAGATGGTGTATCAGATGCTCACAAACTGAGTAGATAATTAACTTCTCGATAATAAAAACAACGTTCAACTCAGATAATCATTTCTAATGTAGAAATAAATATATAATAAATAAATCTATATAAATATAAAACCTTAGTGTTGTTACTTCTGTAGAAAAAAAACTAGTTCAACTCACCGTGGTTGTAACCATGAATCCGGAATTTTCGATTTTGCCTTTAAATTTTTTATAAGCGTTTAAAAAAAGTGTATTTTGCGAAATCGCACACTCCGTATCGTGACCATTCTTCACATTAGTCGTAATTTATTCATATCAAAAGAAAGAATTATTTGCAAAGATTCCAAATATGTAACAATATCTGAATTTCGTTTATTCGTTTATTCGTTTCCATTTATTCAATTTAATAAATACAGGATGTTCTGGAACATTTTTTTATGTGTGGATCTGTAAAAGCTTCTGTGGGATATAACTGGCCCTTTTGCTTCGCAATCCAGTTTCCCCCCTAGGCGCTGGAATACTCTAAAAGGCTCTCTAACTATATATAATTTCCCCTCGCCCGCAAGGTACCGTTATAGGTGTTTTAACGGACATAAAAGTCATTCTGCTATATACGTGTTTTGGCGGACATGGTAAGGCAAAAAACCTGCAATGCACCAAATACCTTTCACAGCTTAGCCGTGATGATTCAGATTGCGACATCTAGCAGCTGGTTGCTGGCATGGAAACAGCCATTGGACGCATGGTTCTTTGTTTGGCTTGAGCCAATCAGAGCGATTTTTTCTGTCGACGTGTAGATATTCGGTCGATCATACTAGGAGCGTTCAGTCTTACTGTTTTTTCTTGATACTGTTGTGTTGTTTGTATCTAGGCCAGGAACACCGGCTCTAGAGTCAATTCGTTTTCATACTTTAGAAGAAACATTAGTAGGCTTAAGATTATAGAGCGTATAACTGTTATCGACTCAATCGGCACATACATTGTCATATCATATCTTAACCTACCGTCTTAATGCTTTTACTGTTGTCATATTTTGTATTAGTTGGTTGAATATTATTTGGAGAACATTTATAAAGAACCCAAATTTCCCAATTTTCTTGATACACTACAGGTTAGAGAGACTGGTTATATATAGCGATTGCGACTTATATTATTGTGTATGTAGTGAATTTAATGCTATTTGATAAGCACTACATTGGTCCGTTGCTGTTCTCTTTATATATGATAAAAATCATTGACGGTCGGCAAATTAGTGGGCAGTATTGTGTGTTACCGGTAGTGTGCATGATTGTGACTGATAACTAAGCATTTCCTAAAGAATGCGCCTCATACGTGAATCATAAGCCTTACCGACTTGCCGTTGTGATTAGTATAAGTCATATCTCTGTTTACCTAGATAGAGCGCCACGTCCTAAAGGAACTGTTAATATTTCCCGAAAGTGAATAATATTAGTCAGAAATTATTTATTAACGATCAATCGAATAATACAATACAGTAAGCTTACACTGCAATAATAATCTAAGCCCTCAGAATCCAGTCTCCCGGGTATATCCAGCGGGTGAATGGACGCGCACTAGGCTGGCTTCTGCTAATGTTGTGTTTATTGGTATTAAATATTTGTCATCTTCTAAAGTCTATTTATAAACCAAAAGACATATAAATTTTGGCAGGTTAAACTGCTAAAGGTCTTCAAAAGCGCGTACAATAACAGTTATTGACTTTATTGCAGTAAGCAATAAAGTTGAAAGTACCTGTCGACCGGTAAACCTGAACCGGTACTTAGTAGGCCCAACTGCCAGAACCGGTACTGCTGTAGGTCCGTAGGTCCAACTGCCAAAACCGGTACTTCTGTAGGTCCGTAGGCCCAACTGTCCTAACCGGTACTTCCTGTATAAGTACATTAGTATTATTCGATTTGATTATTGCATACCGGTAGGCTGTTTAAGAGATTAGGGACTGTACACCCCTTGTTTCTTTTGGAGCTTACTTATTTCTGTCAGTTTTATTTACATGTAAGTTAATATTGAGCTGAAGACGTGTAAGTCTGCTCAGATTGTTCAGATAATTGTAGGCCGGACTGTTGTCGGATTGTTGTTGGGTTTGGAGAGATTACTGCGTGTGTAGAGTTTGTCCGATAGAGTGCCAGTTAGTAAGTTGGGGCAGCCATAGCTGTAAGGTCAATCCCCTCTTAAAGAATAAGTCGTACTACCGTGTTAGAACGCATACTAACTAACCATTTTGGAATCTGCACATACTGTAGTTTATTTAGGCTTGACAGTATTCTGCCAACGTTTTGGCCTGTGTTTGTTTGTGTGGTCTGTTCAGGTACCGTAATAGTTATTACTCACATATTTGTAGGCTGGATTGTTGTCTAGCTATTATTAGGTCTGAAGAGATTGCTGCGTGTGTAGAGTTTGTCCGATAGAGTGCCAGTTAGTAAGTTGGGGCAGCCATAGCTGTAAGGTCAATCCCCTCTTAAAGAATAAGTCGTACTACCGTGTTAGAACGCATACTAACTAACCATTTTGGAATCTGCACATACTGTAGTTTATTTAGGCTTGGTGGTAGTCTGCCAGCGTTTGGTTTGTATTTTGTTTGAGTATTCTGTACGGGTAGCGTAATATCTATTATTCAGAGTTTATGCGATTATTCGCAACATTCATGTCCCCAAGTTTATTCCTACAGTAATTGTGTTTGTTACACATACCGTTATAGTTAAATTAACCCCGGTACTACACGGGCTGCTTGGCGTAGGAAAAGACTGGTGACTTTGTGCTTTGGTCACTCCAGCAGATGCCGTGGTTCTTTTAACTGTTCAAGTATATTTAACTACTGATTATTTGTTGTATCAGTACTTGTACCTAATTTAGGGTTTAGTGTACAGTGCTTTCCGAAGTAATTAGTGTGTAGGCAGTATATTTGTGTTGTAAAGTGGTTAATAGGCACGCTGGATCTGGTAGTCCGCGGTAATTAACTTCCAGGTAGGAACACTCCGTGATACATAACGTAGTACCTATAGCGATACGGCTATAGGTCGTCAGGCGGTGGTATTTTCCTATCTGGACAGTGCAATATATTTACTACTACTTATTATTTTCAAATACCGTAGTACCCTGTCCGTTGTAATAAACCGAATTCTAACCCTTTGTTAGACTGGTTTGTAGACTTCCTGTAAAATTACCCTAAAAATTCGTACGTAATATTTTTGTTGTGTTTAATTAGAGATTTAATCTCACCTGTATCGTAAGTAATTTGTAGTATTAAGTAACTTAGGTCAATTAGAATTATCAGTTTTAGTGTCCAATAAATAGCACTTCACGGAGAGCGCACAGCTTCTGTGTAGTGACTTCCCCCAGAAATAATAACATTTATTTCAAATATTGACAAAACCCCTTTTAAACGGGTATATATCTATTATAAATCAACTCAAACGATTTATAAATAGTAGGCCTGCCATACAACAACTAGGTCTCAATATCAGTTGGACTACTGCTTAAATAACGGTAATAAAGTAAGTTAAAGTAACCAAGTAACCCTAAAATATTCAGAAATTCAATTATTCTAAAATAATTGACATACCGGTATTTACCATAGGCTTATTATATTTATTTCTATAAATTTGAGCTAAAATCATACCGGTATTCTGTAATTAATTCTAGTTCATAATTATACTTATATATACTATAAGTGTAAGCTGTATACCGGTATTCACGATAGGCCTATTATATATTTATATATATTTGTGCTAAATTTATATACCGGTACTCTGTGACAAAACTAGTTTACAATACTTATATATATTATAAGTGCATACCGGTATTCTAATATACTGCAATAAATTACCGGTACTAGGCTAACGGTCATACTGAATTACTAGACTTGCTTTAACTGTAACTATAGCAGTAAACATTCAACTGTATAGCTAAACATGTCTGACACCCAGCAAAACCTGTCAGACAGTCTAATCGATACAACCATCTGTGACACAGATAGGAGTGTGGAGCGATTAAGAAAGGAGTTCAGCTCACCTCCTACTGAAAGAAAGGTCATCCCTCCAGTAGAAGTATCAGACCCTAAGCTAATCCAACACCGTAGGTCTATCATCGGCACTCGGGCCCAAGTCAAACGGAACCAGGAAGCAGCTGTCCCACAGCAGCAACAGCCTAGTCAAGAAACTTGTTCCCAGCGATCCGATAGCTCCAGTAATTCGGATACTGTCGAGCTGACCCCCGAACGCGGATTGCAGATGGCTGCTAAAGCCTACTCGGACCCCCTTCTCACCCTTCCTGCCGCAGTGCTAACTACTATATTGATTGCGGTGGAGGAACATCAAGCCGATTGGGCGAGAAATAAGCGAGCGACCCAAGATAATTATGCGGGATACGCCAGGGAAGAATTGATGTCTATTGTCGAGTCACAATGGAACTTTCCCGGACCCGGACTCCCGTTAGATTTGTCCGAAGCTACTTGGGAAGATATACACAGGATGGGAGTGGCTAAAGATACGATGGATCCAGCTGTTTGGAAGAGGTCGGCAGCAGGATATGTGCAGGGATTCTTCGTCTCCTTGGAGCGATTGGAAGAACAACTGTTTCGACAACCCCAAGGACCTCAAGAGCAGGAAGAGCTGCTATATCAAGTACGCGAAAGAACCTTACGCATTAGATTAATCCTCTCAGCCTTTGAGGAAACTTCCAAAAGAAGACAGGACACGTCGCTGCAGGTTGCTGTCAAAACTTGGTTCCAGCGGGTAGGCCTCAAAGTACAAGAAACGGACCAGTGGAAATCCCAGCTGTCTGAGAGACTAACCTATGAAAAACCAACCGATGTCACCCTTTCTCAAGTGGAAGGTGAAGAGACCGCAGAGAGACCACAAACGAGAGACGCCATCGACATATATCTGTCCGACTATCAGCGATTCCTAGGAGACGAAGAGTTGAGGAGACGGCTGTCTGGACTTTCCCCTAATAGTGAAGGAACCCAGCGTGTGTTAGACTCAATCGATGCTGAAATGTTAGCGGCCAACCAAGCTGAGTTTGATGAAAAACTTCGCCTCACTAGAGTCCAAGAAGAACTAGTAAAGAAAAAACGGATAGAGGACCGAAAGGCAGCTGCAGTAACAGAGGCAATGGCCGAAGTGGAAGCGGAAAGAAAAGCAGCGGCGGCAGAAGTAGAAGCAGAAAGAAAGGCAGTGGCAGCAGAAGCAGAAGCAGAAAGAAAGGCAGCGGCAGCAGAAGCAGAAGTAGAAAGAAAAGCAGCAGAAGCAGAAAGAAGGGCAGCGGCGGCAGAAGCAGAAGCAGAAAGAAAAGCAGCAAAGGCAGTGGCAGAAGCAGAACGGAGAGCCTCTGAGGAGACTACCCAACTGGAGTTGGAAAATCTGCAGGAGCCGCAAGACAACATAAATAAACAGTTAACTGCTAGTCAAATGCAGATGATGAGACGATCTACTCCCAAACGCCAGGGATACACATCATCGGAGGAAAGCGAAACCACCGATCCTGAAGGCGGAGGAAATAGATCTCGTCTAAGCAGGCGTAGAAAAACATCTCACCGTCACAAATTGCCTGATTTGCCCCCAGCTGTTAGAAGACAGCTAGCTAGCACAGACTTAGGTAGTACGGAACCCACATACCAAACTATTCAGGTCAAAAGACTCCCTACAATAGTTGATGAGCCTGAAATAATTAGGCCTGTCGTTCCCAAAGTCACTTCTGTGTTAGAGACCCCTGTACTTCCAGAGCTTAACTCTAAATTCCCTTTACATAGTACTACACTGCCTGTACCCGGTAGAACAGTCCATGAGAATATCCCTGTCCTGATAGCAGAGAGAGAAATCAAAGATTTGTCTCCCGTCGTCCAGCGTCAGCCCGCTACAATGTTGGCGACTCCCGCTTCGGCGGTCGAGTGGGTAGAGGAGGGACGGCGGGGGATGAACCTCCTGCTCGGACAGATGCAGGAGACTGTCCACCAACTTAAGGGAACAGTAAGGGTAGGTAGGGCAGAGTTGCAAGAAGTGCAGCAAAGTATCGCACTGGAACGCGACAAGTTAGTCAATATACAAAAAGGGATACCAATACCCCCTGTAAAATTGTGTCAACCTGTTAGGTCTGAAGTATTACATGCGCAAGGTGTGGAGCCTACACGCATCTATACTGCTAGTGAAGTAGAAACCCCTATAGCAAACCCTATTAAGGGTGATTATAGACCTGTTGTTAATGATGTTCCCTATAGACCTGATAATGATCCGAGAAATTTATATACCGATAATTCGATATTAAATAACACGATGGCCCAAGAAAGCTTTACGCGTCAGATGGCTAGAACAGAAGCCCGCCAAGCGGTCAAAGTGGGAGAGATCGTTAAATTCAATGGAGATGAGATGAAATGGCTACCTTTCAATGAATATTACAAAGATAGCATACAAAACTCTGTACTATCTAACGGAGAGAAACTTAGGTTCCTCATCAAGTGCTTGGAAGGACCTCCCAGGTTAATGGCGTTAAAGTTTATTAGACATCCAGAAGGATTAAGACAAGTATGGGATACATTAAACATCAGGTATGGTAACAAAGATAACATAGCTAAGTATTTGTATGCAAAATTAGTAGCCCCCCGACACTTCCTTAGTAGCGGGATTATAGAGTTTTCCGATGAGATTCAAGAGATCTGTAGACAATTGGACTGGTTAGGTAAGTCGCATGAATATCAGAGTTCCATGGTTATTGGAGCCGTAGTCTCTACTTTACCAAAGGGTGGAGTATGTACACGCTGGGACAAGAAAGTGTTGTACATGAATGAACAACAACGACGAAGTCCTACCATGGATGATCTCATGTCCTTCTTAGATGGTGAAGTAAAACTACAACTCATCAAGCAGTCCAGAGAGAAAACATCGGAAAATAAGGTAAGTGAGAAACCCGCTTCTAGGAGAAGAGTAACACCGGTGTGTTACACTGACGACGGCGAAAGCCAAGCCTCTCAAGAAGAGGACAGCGGGAAAGACACCGATCGATCTTACTATGTTGACAAAACCTCAAAAGACGTAAGTAAATACAAGGCTTGAAACAACGATAGGAGAGAACAGGTTGCCAAGACCCCTCCTCAGTCTCCTAACAGAATGCACCGAAGAAAACCCGAAGAAAAAACGAGAGTGCATCAAGTTACCCAAGGTAAAGTGAGTAACATAAAACCTAACTGTGCGCTGTGCGACGGGACCCACCGTTTGAGTGTGTGTGCTGAATTTCTAAAGAAATCCCTTGTAGACAGACGTGCAGTCGTATGGGATAAGCGGTTATGCTATAATTGTCTCAGACCAGGACACCAACGGCGAACCTGTTACTCCGACATAAAGTGTGCAAAGTGTGGCGCGAAACATCACATCTTGTTACACAGTGAGTTCGAACGAGACAAACTGAGTCAGGTAAGTGAGCCCGAACTACATGTCCAATTCAGTGATGTAAACGACACTGATCAAGAATCTGAGATGGAAGGATTCTATACTGACGAATTCTCCGACGCCAACGAATCCTGTTATCTAATCAATACCGCAGTGTATCGAGCACTTACTTATGAAAAGGACACCAACAATGAGTTTCCCCCAACTACTTTTGCCAAACAACCATCTTGGGAATCTCCAACTTCCAACGTAGGAATCAGAGAATTTCCTGTAGTGAAGGTAAGAGTTCACGGTCCTAACCACAGTTACATAGTGAACGCACTCCTTGACTCAGGCAGCACAGGAACATTCATCGATCAAGAATTAGCCGAAGATATCTTTGCTGGACAACCCAAATTCCGGACTAAATTGAATATGTCAGGTATTATGCTGGTTTGGAAATCTACCTTAACGGCAGATTACTATGTAGGTGTGTTGTCCACCCCCCAGGATAAGTTAGGAGCACAAGGTATAAGGTCGGTAAAAATGGTGGCTATAAAGAACTTCGCTACTACTCAAGCAGACCTTTATAATTGGGACGAGGATGAGAGCATCCAACATCTTAAGATACCTCGATTCCAGACAGATTATCCTGGAGTGCAAATACTCATCGGCCAAAATACGCACGAGGCGCTCGAAACATTAGAGAAACGACCTGCTCAACCGCAGCCACTGCAAACCTATGCGGTAAGAACTAGAGTAGGTTGGTACTTTACTGGCCCTTCCCGTAGGACTCTCGAAGAGAGAAGGCCACAAGAACGAGTATACCAGGTGAGTGATTGGAGCGAGGAGAGCAGTGAGGTGGATGAACTAACTGAGGAAACACCATACTCTTCAGATAATGACGACATCTACCAACTCTTCGATCAAGAGAACACCATCGACCTACTTACAGAAAACCAAACTTGGAAAAATCAGGTGAACCTATGTCAACTGATTCGCCCATCGGAACCCATCGCTTACAATGACGAACTAAACGATGAGATAGAGCATTGCAACGCTAGAACTCGGGACGAACTAGCCGTACGATTCTTTACCCAAGAACTGGTAGAGCCCAATTCATATGATAAGGCCCTATCGATAGAAGAAGAAAGAGCCAAACAAATCCAGGAAACAACTACACGTTTTTTAAAGGAACAAGGTAGATATGAAATCGGCCTACCGTTTCGAAAACGAGAACCTAGATTTATAAATAACAGACCTTTGGCAGAGAAAAGAATCGCTCAATTACATCGACGACTTACAGCTAATGCTTCAGCGAAAGAAATGTACCAAACTCAGCTGAAGAAATTTATAACAAAGGGATACGCGGAGCGAGTACCGGAAGGAACACCAGTGACTGAGAGAGTTACTTAACACATCATTACGTTCCCAAACCCGGTAAACCCCACGAAGTACGAGTCGTATTCGACGGCTCCGCCCTATATATGGGCCAATCCCTCAATTCCGAGTTGTTACCAGGACCCAACTTACTCCAATCTTTGTTGGGAATACTTTTGAGATTAAGACAATATTCCATCGCGTTCGCCTCCGACGTAGAGGGAATGTTCTTACAAGTCAAGGCGCTGGATAGAGATAGAGACAGTCTGAGATTTCTGTGGTGGCCTGAAGGAAACCTCAATCAGAAACCGGTAGAGTACTGGATGACCATCCAGGCTTTTGGAATCATATCAAGCCCTTCCAACGCCTGCTCCGTGGTGCGAACCACTGCGAATGACAACCGAGACTCCTTCTCCAAAGAAGTGATAGACAACATAAAACGCAATATATACATGGACGACAATTTAAGGTCCCTTCCATCAGTAGAAGAAGCCATAGCTGTCGCGAAAGGAACGGTAGAGTGTTTGAAAAGAGGTGGATTTCGACTGACGAAATTCACTAGCAACTCCCGTGAGTTTCTGGAAGCCATACCGGTAGAAGACCGAGGAACGAAAGACCTAGACTTAATAAAGGACGATCTTCCTGAAACCAAGACGCTAGGCTTGAAGTGGGACACTGAAAGAGACATCCTGTTTTTTCAGTTAAAACAGCGAGATAATCCAGTTCGGACCAAACGGATTTGTTTAAGCATCCTGAGCACTTATTTCGACCCATTGGGATTTATTAGCCCAGTTATATTGATTGCTCGGAGTTTAGTACAACAGATGTGGCTTGAAAACCACTCATGGGACGATCCGCTTAAGGGAGAATTGTTAAAGAAATGGATGAAATGGGAAGATTCTCTACCTGCCATCGAGAACTTTATAATTTCCCGTGCATATTTTGGCCATGTTCTTCCTACGTATTCTTATCAACTCCATGTGTTTGGAGACGCCAGCGACATGGGAATAGGTATAGTAGCATATCTGCGAGTCGAAACGCCGGATGGGATCAAAGTCGCCTTGGTTACCTCTAAGGCATTGATTAACAACAAGTTAAAGGTTCCTCGAGCGGAGTTAAAGGCAGCTTTATACGCTACAGCCATCGGCCGGAACGTAACGGAACAAATCGACTATCCACTGGAGAAAACGGTTTATTGGACCGACGCTTTACTCGTGTTGGAGTATCTAACCAATGAAGTCTGTCAGTTCAGCGTTTTTGTTACTAACCGAGTAGCTATTATTCTTAGTCGCACAAAGATAGATCAATGGAGACATTGCCCTGGTACGATTAATCCAGCCGATATCGCCTCCAGGGGAGCAACTCCACAGGAACTGATAGATAATCCAGATTGGTTGGGTGGACCCGACTTCCTGAGCAAGGAAGAGGATGAATGGCCTCCTCACCTTACTACGGCAGAGATTAGACAAGCCAAGGGAGCGGAGACAGTCAAACCTAAAACCCGGGCGAGTAAATCGAAGTTATTTAAACCGACTATCGATCTATCTGTATTACATACTTCCGGGAATGATGCTTCGGATCCACAATCCCTCAACACAAATAAGTCTGTTGTGGAAATTAGAGATAGAGATTGGAAATCTGGAATACCAGACGTCTCGCAAGGAATCTCACCCATGCTGCAGAGAGCAATGCATCATTACAGTTCCTGGAATCGGCTCTGTAAAGCCGTCACATATTTAAGACGATGTTTTCATCATCACTACACCAGGACGAAGACCACTAGTGATAACGCTCCATTGACATCTGCACAAGTTCAAGTTATTAAAAATTTACCCAAATATAAGACATCTGACCGTTTTCTAAAGGAGAAAATTAGTCACCAGGAGCATGAAGAAACCAATAAGCAGATACTGAGACTCCTGCAATGCTATGAGGATCCCGAAAAGTATTTCCTGTTGTTAAGAAATCCGCAGATGCGCTTAAGGGATCGATTCTCGAGCACAATGATAGATGGGTTAATACGTGTTGGAGGAAGACTCACCAATGCGCCCTTATCCTTTGACACCAGATTCCCCATACTTATTAGAAATCTTGAAGTACAAATCAAGATGATTGTAGATGTTCACAGTAAACTTTACCATGCTGGTAGAGAACGAATTCTTAGCGAAATTCGAACTCGCTATTATTTTGATAAACCCCGTAGAGCTCTGAACCAAGTTCTTAGGAACTGCATACCCTGTAGGAAAGCATTCAGTAGGCCTTTAACACAGCGAGAGGCAGAATTACCTAGGGAACGAGTAAGCTTCTATGAACCACCTTTTACTAATACTGGTGTAGATTTATTTGGCCCTATTGAAGTATATCGTGCTAGGACTATAGTCAAGAGATGGTGTGTCATCTTCGTGTGCATGACTTGTAGAGCCATCCATCTCGATATGGTGAACGATCTATCTACCAACAGCTTCGTCTTAAGTTTACGACGACAGATCGCTCGCTTCGGGACGAGTAATACCATGAGATCGGATAAGGGAACGAACTTCATTGGTGCCAACAACGAAATACAGGCTTACGTGAAGGACTGGAACCAAAGACAGGTGGACGACCAGCTAAGGATAACAGCGTCTAGCTGGACCTTCAACGCCGCCGACGCCCCTTGGTGGGGAGGAAGTTGGGAGAGATTAATTCGAAGTGTCAAAACCGCATTTCACTTTATAGTGCCATGCCGCGCGTATCTCACCGACGAACTTTTGCGGACGTTAATGGAGGAAATCGCTGCCTATCTCAACGAGAGACCGCTTATGCCAGTCTCATCGAGTCCCGATTCTCTGGAAGCGCTAACACCCGCGCACTTCCTACTGAAGAAACCTGTAGCCATGCTCCCACGATCGGAGATTGCCGACGGAGACGAATACTGCCGTCGAACTTGGCAACTTATGCAGTTGCTATCCCGTCGTTTCGCTGACCACTTCGAGAAACATTATCTGCCCACGCTACAACTTCGAACTAAGTGGTTTGCGCAGCAAGAAAACGTCAGCGCCGGAGATATGGTGCTTATTGTAGATCCAGACCTCCCACGTAAACGGTGGCAGACAGGTCGTATCATCGAGACCCACATCTCAGATGATGGTTTAGTACGCTCGGTAGAACTCATCGTCATGCGGCGTAACTTCAAGAAGCCAGGCATAATCTTTGAGACGCAACAACTCAATCGCCCAGTTGGTCGTTTATGTTTACTGGAAAGAGACAGAGAACTCTCCGGGAACTATGGAAGGCAAGACACTCTTCCCACGACCACCTCCCTAATTCCTCAAACATCTAGGGACTCCCTAACGTGATACGTCTGGAGTGGGTATATGACTATATTGTTTTATCTATTTTATTATATTTTTATATGCGAACTTTATTATGTACTTTATTATAATCGTTTTTATTCAATTTTATTTAGTAGAATGTTATTTTAGTGATTATTTAGTAGATTAGTGCGATATATTAGTGTTTATTACGTACGTAATTACTTATAATATATATTTAGTGCGACGGCGAGAAAATAATTATTTTTCTCTTTCCTTACTGTCCGTATCATATTGTAAATACGTGACTACAGTAAGATGAAATGTCCGTACTTATTAAAGTACAATAAAGCCACTACTATATTCAAGTATTATTGGTAGGCAGAGTATTAGGAATGCAAAGTTCAGATCCTCGTATCTCGGCTAAACCAAGCTCTGGGTAGACCTTGGAAACGACTTGCCTCTTCACACTGACATTGCTTCGTGCGATATTGCTCTTCTACCTTAGATTAAATAATACATATAGTAGCGTGATGTCCCTCTAACAGTAGCGTAAAACGCAAATAAATCTGTTAAACCTTTGACCATCTGTAATTCTAGTCGATTAAGATATCGCGGCACCCACCGATATAATTGAAAGACAAATTCTAGAATCAGTGGTTAACGTCCCCAGACAAGTTCTGGAATAAATCGGTGCCCATCTTAAATATTAATTTAATATTTATTAAAATCTGTAAAATTCAGATCCGTTAACAATTCTAGTCGATTAAGATGTCATAGCACTTACCGATACTCTTAAAAGACAAATTTCATAGAATTAAGGATCCTAGGTCCCCAGACCTACTTTGGAATCAAATTGTGTCAATTTTAACATCAAATAATAAAATTCACGGGAATAAATTTAAATTCATATTTTAAATGAATTTCATAAATTGTCATTTTGTACAATTTATAACATTCCCAAAATTCCATTAATTAATAGATCATGGGAGCGGAGATTCATCCTATTGAGTGTATTAGAGTGCGAGAATCTCCAACATATAGTCAATAGCCGATAAAATTAATAAAATCATGCATAAAGAGGATATTGACAATTAAAGAATTATTATTAAATAGCATCCCAGATCTGTATGCATGAGAATTACCCTAATTCTACCGCTAGCATTCCATAATGTCACCATAGCAACACCCACGCTAGAATTAGAAGCAAGTTAGAAGAACAATAGAAAGCTTGTCCCGTTGCATAGCATAGAGAATATAGCACACTGCTAGTATCCAAGGATACACAGTGTAGTAAAGTAATAATATATCAGCATATCTGGCTGTATAATATATAAGTGCCAACGTACAGAAGTGCAAATGTATCCCGGTAATGCAGTAATGCATGCAGTACTGATGCATGCAGTACGGAGATATACCCCAGGCCAAACTATATAATAATACCGTAATACTGCAGTTTGTGGTGAGTCCTATATATCAGTAGTCCCATGGCCTATGTATATGGGGCGAGCCATATAATATAGTCTGAAGTCCTGGTGTCACTACACCCCCCTTCGAGCTCGTGTGTAGCGAGTTATAAACGCACAGGTGGTTTTCTGCGCCTAGAGGGATATCTGCGGGGTTGTGCTGGGCTCGTGTGGGCTTGGACCAGCTGGTGGTCCCATGTGACAGTTTTCGGTGGCCGGGATGAGTCAATGTCTGCCGCGGCCGCTGGTGTATTGGCCAGGAGTTTGGCATCGCCGGAAGACCCTGGGAAGGAGGTGTCACGGAGTAGGAACCGACGATTCCGGGTGATGGTGCGGCCGGAGGGGGTCCGGACCGTGAGTTTCCGGTGGGGTCCAGTCTCTACAACCGTACCCTTGCGGTTCCACCGCTTGGTACGGGGGTCCTGGATGAGGACCGGGTCGCTGACAGCAAGGGGAGGAAGGTTGTGAGCCGCTTTATTGTAGTTGGTGACTCGGGCAGCGTGTAACGCTGGGGAGACCTCGTCCAGGCGCCGCCTAGCGGCCTGGTGGTCTGATTTGAAGGCACTATGGTGCGCGGGAATGCGTGTTCGTAGTGGGTGCCCGTAAAGGATCTGGGACGGCGAGAATCCGCTCTCACGTGGGCTGTTACGGAGGGCCAGGAGACCCTCAGTGAAAGCTGCCGAATTTGGGGACCCTCCCGTTTTGCTGAGGAGGCCTTTGAGGGCCTTTACCGTGGCCTCAGCATGACCATTACCCTGGGGGTATTCCGCAGATGAGGTAACCGGGGTAACGCCCCACTCACGTAGGAAGTCGGTAGTTGTGGCGGCTGTGAGTGGTGTTCCGCCGTCTGAGCGGAGCCGGGTAGGGATGCCGTATCGAATAAACCACTGGCGGAGGGCGTTGGTGGTTTGAATGGCATTTGGAGCACTTGGGAAGGTATATAGCTCCGGCCAGCCACTGTAGCGGTCCGCCATAGCGAGGAAGTGGCGACCATTGAGGGAGAAGAAGTCTGCAGAGACGTCCTCGAACACGCGGGTGGGTGGGGGTTCCTCCAGGAATGGTTCTTTTGGGGGGGTCGCCCGGTGACGTAAACAGGATGGGCAGCTGGCCACTGATGTCCTGACGTCATTGGTGAGCCCGTGCCAGTAGACGCACTGCCGGGCTCGTCGCAGCGATTTATCAACGCCTTGGTGAGGAGTGTGGAGGCGTTCCAGAGTAGTCTGGCGTGCTGCTGCGGGGATAATAAGACGCTGGCCGTAGAGAACTAGGTCACCGTCTGTGGTGAGTGACTCTCGAATCGACCAATAAATGCCCACTGCGGGGTCATTACGCGAAGTGGGGGGGAAACCGGTCTGAACCGCGGTGTGGAGAGCCACATAGTGTGGGTCCTCCCTGGCAACCACTGAAAGTTCTGCGAGGACAGGGTCCTCCAGATGGTCGTCCCCGGCGATGGAGGAGACGGTACCGAGAGTGACGGTGCGGAGGTGGAAAGCGGTTTCACCATCTTCCACAAGGTCCGCAGTGGTGGGCTAGTCCACGGGGGAACGTGACAGCGCATCGGGAATGGCATGGTCCTTGCCGCGGCACCACGTGGTGGTGAAAATGTAGGGGGCGAGTTTCGCCCCCTACTAACGGCGATTCCTCGAGGGTGGGTTGGGGAAGTACCTTCAACAGTTCGGTTTGGGTTTCGGCGGAATTTAGTCCGACCAGAATCTGTGTCACGATTTGGTTTTCTCTGCAGTGGTTGCAGAGTTCGGCGTTATCCGCTAATTCCACCAACGAGACGTGGAACGCGTCAAAGGGTTCCTGGGGCCCCTGTCGACGTTTGTGGAATGCGAGGCGGTCCAAGGCGATGCTCCGTTTGGAGCGGAGGTGGGCCTGCAGTCCATCGAGAATTCGTTCGGTGGTTGTATCGACGCTGTTCAGGTCGATGTGGAGGGTGACTGACACGACCTCCTGTAGGTCAGAACCGAGGGCAGAGATAAGGGCGTAAACTTGCTCCCCACGCGGGTAAGTTTCCGCCTGCTGGCGACGTCCATTAACATCCCAGCTTTTCCGCCAATGGCGGAAAGCGGGCAGGTCGACGGTAGTGTCGAGTCTGTCAAGGTTTGTGACGTCGATGAGACGCCGTCGGTTTACCGGTGCAGCGGCGGCGGCTGCTCCGGCGGCAGGTTCAACTGCTGGATCAACTGGGTTAGGGCGACCCAGTTGTGCAAGGAGGTCCATTAACCGGGCGTCGGATCGGGCCTGTTGCTCCGCCATGCGGACCTCGGTCTGCTCGAGAACCGCAGCCAGGCGAGCATCCGAGTCCGCCTGTTGTTTAGCGAGGATCATCGCGAAATCCGGAGTACGTGGGACCGTGGGGGTGTCGTCCGATATTGTTGCGATTAAACGTTTGCGGAGGTTTAGGGTGGAAGTTCGGCCGTCGTAATGAACTCCGGCGTCAGCACAATACTGTAGCAGCGACTGACGGTCCAGCTGCTGTATTTCCTCCGGGGTGAGGTCCAGCCATTCGGTGTCGCCGGCGACCGACATCGTATCAGCTGCTGGAGTCTATATTGATCCCCGGCGGATCGTAGATAGAGCTACTCGCAGCGCCATGTAGTAAAGTAATAATATATCAGCATATCTGGCTGTATAATATATAAGTGCCAACGTACAGAAGTGCAAATGTATCCCGGTAATGCAGTAATGCATGCAGTACTGATGCATGCAGTACGGAGATATACCCCAGGCCAAACTATATAATAATACCGTAATACTGCAGTTTGTGGTGAGTCCTATATATCAGTAGTCCCATGGCCTATGTATATGGGGCGAGCCATATAATATAGTCTGAAGTCCTGGTGTCACTACACACAGTAATAACGTGACATTCTGGAAGGCACTGACTAACGGACAAATGGCCTGTATGTGTGCAGTTGGTGACAGTTGTGTGGAATTTGTGCGTTTATAGATGAATGTTACTGCTAAAGTATGTTTACAGTAGCTAGTCGCAATTGTAAAAATAGCCCAACTCTCCTATAGAAAGAACCTAAGTGGATCCAAGCCTTTGGGACGGACAGTGGAGTGACTTGTGCCGGTTATCGTTGTCGTGCTGTTGCTACATGTTGGCGTAAACACCGCGACGACGGTACATCGGCGCTGAGAATCCCACTGTCCGGGGGCAAAGAGAAGTAGGCAGCGACGCCCGCTTGCCTAAATATAAACTTATTTGATATTAATAAACTCAGATAGCAGATATGACGGAGTTGATAGAAGATGATCTTGGTATTAGGGAGCGATATACTCTACCTTTACAATCATTTGTGGATAGCTTAATACGCGGTGAAGCCGATCCAACCATTACGGAGGACGATGGTCGTTATATCGAACCGCCGATGTCCCAAGAGCAACTCGCGCGTGAATTGGACTATCGAAAATTCACCACTCGTTATACGAATCGTAATGGTACGTATATGGACTTCTTAACTACCGGCCATCCTATCGATTTACATGACACGGACGATGTAGATACAGAGAGGGAAATGGTTCTGTTTAAATATCATACCCAGCGGAGTCGTAACGATAAACCGAGAATAGATCACGAAAATTCTATTCGTAATAGACTGGAAAGAGAAAACATTGAAGAACCGGATAAACGTATCGACTTCAACGAATACCTAGAATTTTTGAGAGAAACCTATCTCAACATCGCTAGTCAGCAGAACTTAGAGACTCGATATCCTCAAGGTATACATCACGACCCTGTGGTAGAACTCAAACGGCTCTATTTCACTATGATGTATCTTACCGCCGATCGTCCACTACCTGTTATCCCGGATAGTTTTGAACAAATGGAAGAATATTGCAAAACTGGAGAACGTTCACCCGCGTTTCCTCTACAGGACGTACGTCTTTGGTATTATTGTGACGAATGCCCTAGACCCAACCAACAAACGGAAAGACACAAACATCCGCGGAGACGTTGCGCTAAACATAGTTTTACGCGTTACACTTACGGGAGTTTCGAGCGAAACCTGTTCGACATACCACCCACGATCGCTCGTCTTAAACGATCACTGAATAAACCCATGATCAGAGTTCCGGAATACTCGGTCAGGCCTCCTCATTCCCTAGTGAGACCTCAAACTCTTGATCCTAACAGTATCACTGATCCTCCCGAACTATATTCCCTGTTCAAAGACTTAGTGTTACCCGAACAATTAATCGGTGGTGCTCCGGTAGTGGGTTCGTTAGACATCCGCCCATCCTACTTAGCCGGATTGGGACGCGGGCAGCTAATATCACCCTTTGATCCTTACAATCTTCCAGGATTAAACCCGATGCAACCCGCCACGGAAGTCGAGGAGAGCGTTATAAGAAACGCTTTAGACGCCATTCGACAGAAAATCGGAAAGGGAACACAAGATTGTTTAGAGAAACGTAAACTACAGCAACAAGTACAATCGGTGAAGGAGTTAGCCTTGCCACAGTTCGATAGAGAAATCCAAAACCTCGAGGAAGACATCGAGCTTGGACGCACGTATTCTCTACAAGAATTTTTAGATGAACGCTTACAGAGACAAGCGGAAGAAATTCTACTCGAGGAGAAACACACGAAACTGGAAGAGAGAGAAGAAGCAGCTTTAGCCCAACCGGAAGCTCAAATCCTCATGACGGACCTCTACTCTAAAACCGTTCGTCATCCCTCGATGATTCCACATTTCGGGGACAAGCTCTTCGCGACGATACAACCTCAACCGGTTGATATCAGTACAGGATCGCAAAATCTTATCGCTGACGCCCCTATGTTACAGCGTCCGCCGATCGAGGCCGCTCGTGTTGACGGTATACTCGTTGAACCTCCGGACAATCGAGCGGATCTTGATTCGGATCACGATGTCAACATACGCGCTAGACCCTTACAGAACTCGTTTTATGGGATCAAAGACCACCCTTATTACGTTAATCTGACTCAATATTATATGGTAAAACCAGAAGACCCGACACATAATTTAAAGTTTCTACCACTGATAAATCCTCTAGACATTGTCGAACTCGAACAATTGCAGAAACATCTGGATCAGTTAGTAAAGGTAAACTCATTTAGAAAACCATATAACATTTCTCGAATCGAGAAAGATATAGAACCTCCTTATAATCTCGATGGATTTATTAAAACTCGATTAGTCCATTGGAATCTAGATGTATTATTTGAAGAGGAGAAAATACAAAGATATGGAATGTAGAGACGTATACCACTCGGCATATGAAGTATAGTGATCTCCCCGACGCTAACCAATGCGCCACCTTGTGGCATCCAGTAGGGATGACCCTAGAGAACGCCACCAAGGAGTGGAATGAAACTCTTAATGTTATTGAGATGTATGGAGTTGTCACCTACGATAATGAAGGTAGCGTTCCGGTCAGAGAACTAGGAACTACGCGCATGATCCACATACGCGGATTAGCTGGTTCTACCCACGTGTTCACTCGAGCATGTTCCGACGTGATTGATTATTCTTTTGAAACTCTCACCGAAACACAAAGGAATCTCCGTCAATTTATGACTCAATGTCACCATTGTCAACTAAAGGGACATGCCAGTTTCGATTGCCCTTTTAATCACGATTTGGAAAGCGTAGATGAAATGATCACACTACGTTACATCAGAGCTTGGGAAGCGAACGCTGATTTACATTGTGATTCGCGCCATCGCTATTATCCCGGACGCGCTTACGAAGGAGTTTATGCGTTCCATCCTTATCTATTCGCTTCGGTTGAACAGAAATCACGCATATCAAGTTACGAGCTACTGAAGCGCGTTGGAGAATGTATTTCAACCAAATTCGTACGCAAATTTCTCAGGAGTGTTAATCCTAGCGACCTTCATTCCTATAACTTAATCAATTATATCCGTCAGGATCCGGACTATGGAGACTTGTTTGTTAACTCACACCCCGAGTTACAGGAAGTATATCGACGGCCTTACGAATACCGAGCCCGCGAACGCGAGTTGGAAAGGACCATTAAACCCCGGAGGTTTCTAACTGCCTATGGTCCACCCACGGCCCTCGTTCAGACCACTCGTAAAGGACCCGTAAGAGCGGCTGTCTTGAAACGAGCTCTCAAAGCCGTTAGACCCCTCTCCCCGGACGTTGATGTCAATCAACCCGGTACTTCGACTGGCGGATACACCGACCATAATCCTACACCCTCTGATGCAATCATATTGCACCCTTCACCCAGGAGTTATAGCCCTCCTTGTAAAGTGGCTCGCCCCAAAGAGAAAAGGACTCTGGCTAGCTTTAAGAAACTGCGTAAACGCCGTCCGCGCAAGAAAGACTAACTGTTTAGAGTATTTACGTATATTAGAAACTGTGATTTTGTATATTTTATAGACTCAAATCCCATTTTCTGGGAGCGGTGTAAAAGCTTCTGTGGGATATAACTGGCCCTTTTGCTTCGCAATCCAGTTTCCCCCCTAGGCGCTGGAATACTCTAAAAGGCTCTATAACTATATATATATTCCCCTCGCCCGCAAGGTACCGTTATAGGTGTTTTAACGGACATAAAAGTCATTCTGCTATATACGTGTTTTGGCGGACATGGTAAGGCAAAAAACCTGCAATGCACGAAATACCTTTACAGAGCTTAGCCTTGATGATTCAGATTGCGACATCTAGCAGCTGGTTGCTGGCATGGAAACAGCCATTGGACGCATGGTTCTTTGTTTGGCTTGAGCCAATCAGAGCGATTTTTTCTGTCGACGTGTAGATATTCGGCCGATCATACTAGGAGTGTTCAGTCTTACTGTTTTTGTGATACTGTTGTGTTGTTGCTATCTAGGCCAGGAACACCGGCTCTAGAGTCAATTCGTTTTCATACTTTAGAAGAAACATTAGTAGGCTTAAATTATAGAGCGTATAACTGTTATCTTGTCACATCTTGTCATATCATATCTTAACCTACCGTCTTAATGCTGTTTACTGTTGTGTTTTGGTTGAATATTATTTGGAGAACATATATAAAGAACCCAAATTTCCCAATTTTCTTGATACACTACAGGTTAGAGAGACGGGTTATATATAGCGATTGCGACTTATATTATTGTGGTTTGTAGTGAATTTAATGCTATTTGATAAGCCCTACATGAGTCAGTTGCTGTTCGCTTTATATATGATAAAATTCATTGACGGTCGGCAAATTAGTGAGCAGTATTGTGTGTTACCGGTAGTGTGCATGATTGTGACTGATAACTAAGCATTTCCTAAAGAATGCGCCTCATACGTGAATCATAAGCCTTACCGACTTACCGTTGTGATTAGTATAAGTCATATCTCTGTTTACCTAGATAGAGCGCCACGTCCTAAAGGAACTGTTAATATTTCCCGAAAGTGAATAATATTAGTCAGAAATTATTTATTAACGATCAATCGAATAATACAATACAGTAAGCTTACACTGCAATAATAATCTAAGCCCTCAGAATCCAGTCTCCCGGGTATATCCAGCGGGTGAATGGACGCGCACTAGGCTGGCTTCTGCTAATGTTGTGTTTATTGGTATAAAATATTTGTCATCTTCTAAAGTCTATTTATAAACCAAAAGACATATAAATTTTGGCAGGTTAAACTGCTAAAGGTCTTCAAAAGCGCGTACAGTATTCAATTTATGACAACGCTCAATCGTAATGCTATTTTGGCAGGTTAAACTGCTAAAGGTCTTCAAAAGCGCGTACAGTATTCAATTTATGACAACGCTCAATCGTAATGCTATTGTTATTAAAAGCTTCGCTTGCATTTCAGGTCGGAAATATCGTCATATGGTAATTATTTATTGGGTTAGAGGTAAGACAACACATATAAGTCTGACACAATTGTCCAGGTTATCAATAATGTTTGGCTATAGAGACCTACCTGGGTTTGGTGTCTAGAAAATGTCAAATAGGTATAGAATATCAGGTAGAATCGGTAGAATATCAAATAAGCAAATCAAATTATAATAATATTAAACAAACAGAACAAATGAATCAACGAATGAATCATATATTCAGAATAAACAAACTAATAATTTCCAGTCATTAAAGATTGACCAAGGTTCTTACTTCTTCCATATGTAGAGGTAAGTCTACAAAACAATTAAAGTAATGTGAAAAGAGAGTGAGTTAATGCATAACTAACAATGGTTTATATGGGCCTACAGCCGTACACAATAACGCCACCTAGTGTGAGCGGATTCAATTCCGCCTCACTATCCCCATAAAGTTGGGGAGTGGCGCCCTTTTTCAGCAATATTGGAGATACGAGATTAATAACAATCAATCTCGTATCACACCCAATAACGGGGACAGCGCACATCCCAAAAGCCACACAAAGGGAGGTTAGAGGTCAAACCACCTCGAGAGGGCAGATAACCAACAGCGGGGGGGAAACACTCCCAGAGAGGGGAGAGGCGTGAAGTAGGTTATTAGCCAATAGGGGCGAGGGAGAGCATCCGCTAGGTAATAAGGCCACAGTACCGTAACAATGATTAGATATATTATCGGTGTATTGAGATATCAGTTAGTCAGTTAATTCAGTCGTTCAGTTCAGTGCAGACTGGTGATGTTTTCCACCGTCACCGTAACCATCACCTATTATCATATTATCGGCATACTTTACTGCTGTATTTATCCAATATAACTGTGCTATTATTGACATATCAGCTAATATTAATTACTAAAGGACTAAAGACACAATAACAAACTTTTCCTATTCTCAATATCGCGGTGACGCGTAGTTCAACAAACCGGTCGGGATCCCTTGATCCCGTCACACCTAGACTTACAAATCAGAAATTTGTGGTGGTTTAGCTGTGTATTTGTAAAGACGCTTGGTGGCGTTCAAGTCATATCAGTCAATTAAAATAGAAAAAGAATAAAAATAAAATAGCTAACATGTTCTACGTTTCAAAAACAAAAATTATCAAAAACTAGCTAGTAGATTAAATTTGGTGGGTGGTGTAGGCATACTAACTGCACCAGTAGGCCTACCCATTTGTTCCTTCTGATAGATGTATTGGCACTAGTGTGTTATAGGTACACCCATGGTGGGTGGTGTAGGCATACTAACTGCACCAGTAGGCCTACCCATTTGTTCCTTCTGATAGATGTATTGGCACTAGTGTGTTATAGGTACACCCATGGTGGGTGGTGTAGGCATACTAACTGCACCAGTAGGCCTACCCATTTGTTCCTTCTGATAGATGTATTGGCACTAGTGTGTTAGGCACTAGTGTGTTATAGGTACACCCATGGGTGGTGTAGGCATACTAACTGCACCAGTAGGCCTACCCATTTGTTCCTTCTGATAGATGTATTGGCACTAGTGTGTTATAGGTACGGCACTAGTGTGTTATAGGTACACCCATGGGTGGTGTAGGCATACTAACTGCACCAGTAGGCCTACCCATTTGTTCCTTCTGATAGATGTATTGGCACTAGTGTGTTATAGGTACACCCATGGTGGGTGGTGTAGGCATACTAACTGCACCAGTAGGCCTACCCATTTGTTCCTTCTGATAGATGTATTGGCACTAGTGTGTTATAGGTACACCCATGGTGGGTGGTGTAGGCATACTAACTGCACCAGTAGGCCTACCCATTTGTTCCTTCTGATAGATGTATTGGCACTAGTGTGTTATAGGTACACCCATGGTGGGTGGTGTAGGCATACTAACTGCACCAGTAGGCCTACCCATTTGTTCCTTCTGATAGATGTATTGGCACTAGTGTGTTATAGGTACACCCATGGTGGGTGGTGTAGGCATACTAACTGCACCAGTAGGCCTACCCATTTGTTCCTTCTGATAGATGTATTGGCACTAGTGTGTTATAGGTACACCCATGGTGGGTGGTGTAGGCATACTAACTGCGCCAGTAGGCCTACCCATTTGTTCCTTCTGATAGATGTATTGGCACTAGTGTGTTATAGGTACACCCATGGTGGGTGGTGTAGGCATACTAACTGCACCAGTAGGCCTACCCATTTGTTCCTTCTGATAGATGTATTGGCACTAGTGTGTTATAGGTACACCCATGGTGGGTGGTGTAGGCATACTAACTGCACCAGTAGGCCTACCCATTTGTTCCTTCTGATAGATGTATTGGCACTAGTGTACGCGCTTTTGAAGACCTTTAGCAGTTTAACCTGCCAAAATTTATATGTCTTTTGGTTTATAAATAGACTTTAGAAAATGACAAGTATTTAATACCAATAAACACAACATTAGCCAAAGCCAGCCTAGTGCGCGTCCATTCACCCGCTGGATATACCCGGGAGACTGGATTCGGAGGGCTTAGATTGTTATTGCAGTGTAAGCTTACTGTATTATTCGATTGATCGTTAATAAATAATTTCTGACTAATATTATTCACTTTCGGGAAATATTAACAGTTCCTTTAGGACGTGGCGCTCTATCTAGGTAAACAGAGATATGACTTATACTAAACACAACGGTAAGTCGGTAAGGCTTATGATTCACGTATGAGGCGCATTCTTTAGGAAATGCTTAGTTATCAGTCACAATCATGCACACTACCGGTAACGCACAATACTGCACACTAATTTGCCGACTGTCAATGAATTTTATCATATATAAAGAGAACAGCAATTGACTCATGTAGTGCTTATCAAATAGCATTAAATTCACTACAAACCACAATAATATAAGTCGCAATCGCTATATGTAACCTGTCTCTCTAACCTGTAGTGTATCAAGAAAATTGGGAAATTTGGGTTCTTTATAGATGTTCTCCAAATAATATTCAACCAACTGATACAAAATAATAACAACAGTAAAAAGCATTAAGACGGTAGGTTAAGATATGATATGACAATGTATGTGCCGATTGAGTTGATAACAGTTATACGCTCTATAATCTAAGCCTACTAATGTTTCTTCTAAAGTCTGAAACGAATTGACTCTAGAGCCGGTGTTCTTGGCCTAGATAGAAACAACACAACAGTAACAAAAACACTCTCTGACTCTAACACCGTTGCAGGTATCTTTTTACACAGAGAGGAATAGCTCTCATTGGCAGAACACCAGATTCCACAGGTTCCACGAATATCTAAATGCCGAACTATCAGGATTTTTGCAGCCCTTGGCCAACACACAAAATGAGTCACTCCGCTCGGTTGCCCTGGTTGCATACTCTGCTGCTATAGCTCTGGTTGGCCGATAGAACATAGCAAAAAGCCCCTCGTATAACAAATCAGCCAATCAGCCGGTCGCTTTGCATCATTCGAGTTAGAGAGCTTTTTAGAGTATTCCAGCGCCTGGGGGGGAACTGGATTGCAAAGCAAAAGGGCCAGTTACATCCCACAAAAGCTTTTACAACTAGTGTGTTATAGGTACACCCATGGTGGGTGGTGTAGGCATACTAACTGCACCAGTAGGCCTACCCATTTGTTCCTTCTGATAGATGTATTGGCACTAGTGTGTTATAGGTACACCCATGACCTACTATAGATTCTATAGTACATTCTATAGTAGGTCATGGTACACCCCCTCTCAAATTTTTTTCTAGCTAGTTTTTGCTATTTCTTTTTATGAACATGTTCTAGCACATGTTAGCTATTAAAAAAAATATATATGTTCTATAAAAAAATATTTTTTGTTCTAGAACAATTAAAAAAAAATTTAAAAATTACTAAAAATAATTTTTCTAAAATAATTTAAATAATGTACTATTTTTATTTTTTAATAATGTTCTTTTTTATCTTCTATTTCTTTTATTTCTTCTGTATCTTTTTTAATAATTGTAAAGGTAGAGTATATCGCTCCCTGATACCAAGATCATCTTCTATCAACTCCGTCATATCTGCTATCTGAGTTTATTAATATCGAAATGAGTTTATGTTTAGGCGAGCGGACGTCGCTGCCTACCTCTCTTTGCCCCCGGACAGTGGGATTCTCAGCGCCGATGTACCGTCGTCGCGGTGTTTACGCCAACATGTAGCAACAGCACGACAACGATAACCGGCACAAGTCACTC
The DNA here is from genome assembly GCA_032718475.1 of Nemertoderma westbladi. Classification (NCBI taxonomy): domain Eukaryota; kingdom Metazoa; phylum Xenacoelomorpha; order Nemertodermatida; family Nemertodermatidae; genus Nemertoderma; species Nemertoderma westbladi. Next base: position 25,467 of record JAUCBJ010006919.1, on the reverse strand, counting down.
CACTGTCCGTCCCAAAGGCTTGAATCCACTTTAGGTTCTTTCTATAGGAGAGTTGGGCTACTTTCACAATTGCGACTAGCTACTGTAAACATACTTTAGCAGTAACATTCACCTATAAACGCACAAATTCCACACAACTGTCACCAATTGTACACATACAGGCCATTTGTCCGTTAGTCAGTGCCTTCCAGAATGTCACGTTATTACTGTGTATCTTTGGATACTAACGGTGTGCTATGTATTCTCTATGCTATGCAATGTGACAAGCTTTCTATTGTTCTTTTAACTTGCTTCTAATTCTAGCGTGGGTGTTGCTATGGTGACATTATGGAAAGCTAGCGGTAGAATTAGGGTAATTCTCATGCATACAGATCTGGAATGCTATTTAATAGTAATTCTTTAATTGTCAATATCCTCTTTATACATGATTTTATTAATTTTATCGGCTATTGACTATATGTTGGGGATTCTCGCACTCTAATACACTCAATAGGATGAATCTCCGCTCCCATGATCTATTAATTAATGGAATTTTGGGAATGTTATAAATTGCACAAAATGACAATTTATGAAATTCATTTAAAATATGAATTTAAATTTATTCCCGTGAATTTTATTATTTGATAGTACAATTGACATAATTTGATTCCAGAGCAGGTCTGGGGACATAGGATCCTTAATTCTATGAAAATTGTCTTTTAAGAGTATCGGTAAGTGCTGCAATATCTTAATTGACTAGAAATTTAAAGGATCTGAATTTTACAGATTTTAATAAATATTAAGTTAATATTTAAGATAGGCACCGATTTATTCCAGAACTTGTCTGGGGACGTTAACCACTGATTCTAGAATTTGTATTTCAAATATATCGGTGGGTGCCGCGATATCTTAATCGACTAGAATTACAGATGGTCAAAAGGTTTAACAGATTTATCTGCGTTTTACGCTACTGTTATAGGGACATCACGCTACTATATGTATTATTATATATGGTATGAGAGCAATATCGCACGAAGCAATGTCAGTGTGAAGAGGCAAGTCGTTTCCAAGGTCTACCCAGAGCTTGGTTTAGCCGAGACACGAGGATCTGAACTTTGCATTCCTAATACTCTGCCTACCAATAATACTTGAATATAGTAGTGGCTTTATTGTACTTTAATAAGTACGGACATTTCATCTTACTGTAGTCACGTATTTATAATATGATACGGATAGTAAGGAAAGAGAAAAAATTATTTCTCGCCGTCACACTAAATATATATTATATATGTAATTACGTAATAAACACTAATATATTACACTAATCTACCAAATAATCTAAAATAACCTTCTACTAAATAAAATTGAATAAAAACGATTATAATAAAGTACATAATAAAGTTCGCATATAAAAATATAATAAAAATAGATAGAATAATATAGTCATACACCCACTCCAGACGTATCACGTTGGGGAGTCCCTAGATGTTTGAGGAATTAGGGAGGTGGTCGTGGGAAGAGTGTCTTGCCTTCCATAGTTTCCGGAGAGTTCTCTGTCTCTTTCCAGTAAACATAAACGACCAACTGGGCGGTTGAGTTGTTGCGTCTCAAAGATTATGCCTGGCTTCTTGAAGTTACGCCGCATGACGACGAGTTCTACCGAGCGTACTAAACCATCATCCGAGATGTGGGTCTCGATGATACCACCTGTCTGCCACCGTTTACGTGGGAGGTCTGAATCTACAATAAGCACCATATCTCCGGCGCTGACGTTTTCTTGCTGCGCAAACCACTTAGTTCGAAGTTGTAGCGTGGGCAGATAATGTTTCTCGAAATGGTCAGCGAAACGACGGGATAGCAACTGCATAAGTTGCCAAGTTCGACGGCAGTATTCGTCTCCGTCGGCAATCTCTGATCGTGGGAGCATGGCTACAGGTTTCTTCAGTAAGAAGTGCGCGGGTGTTAGCGCTTCCAGGGAATCGGGACTCGATGAGACTGGCATAAGCGGTCTCTCGTTGAGATAGGCAGCTATTTCCTCCATTAACGTCCGCAAAAGTTCGTCGGTGAGATACGCGCGGCATGGCACTATAAAGTGAAATGCGGTCTTGACACTTCTAATTAATCTCTCCCAACTTCCTCCCCACCAAGGGGCGTCAGCGGCGTTGAAGGTCCAGCTAGACGCTGTTATCCTTAGCTGATCGTCCACCTGTCTTTGGTTCCAGTCCTTCACGTAAGCCTGGATTTCGTTGTTGGCACCAATGAAGTTCGTTCCCTTATCCGATCTCATGGTATTACTCGTCCCGAAGCGAGCGATCTGTCGGCGTAAACTTAAGACGAAGCTGTTGGTAGATAGATCTTTCACCATATCGAGATGGATGGCTCTACAAGTCATGCATACGAAGATGACACACCATCTCTTGACTATAGTCCTAGCACGATATACTTCAATAGGGCCAAATAAATCTACACCAGTATTAGTAAAAGGTGGTTCATAGAAGCTTACTCGTTCCCTAGGTAATTCTGCCTCTCGCTGTGTTAAAGGCCTACTGAATGCTTTCCTACAGGGTATGCAGTTCCTAAGAACTTGGTTCAGAGCTCTGCGGGGTTTATCAAAATAATAGCGAGTTCGAATTTCGCTAAGAACTCGTTCTCTACCAGCATGATAAAGTTTACTGTGAACATCTACAATCATCTTGATTTGTACTTCAAGATTTCTAATGAGTATGGGGAATTTAGTGTCAAAGGATAATGGCGCATTGGTGAGCCTTCCTCCAACACGTATTAACCCATCTATCATTGTGCTAGAGAATCGATCCCTTAAGCGCATCTGCGGATTTCTCAACAACAGGAAATACTTATCGGAATCCTCATAGCATTGCAGGAGTCTCAGTATCTGCTTATTGGTTTCTTCATGCTCCTGGTAACTAATTTTCTCCTTTAGAAACCGGTCGGATGTCTTATATTTGGGTAAATTTTTAATAACATGAACTTGCGCAGATGTCAATGGAGCGGTATCACTAATGGTCTTCGTCCTGGAGTAGTGATGATGAAAACATCTCCTTAAATACGTGACGGCTTTACAGAGCCGATTCCAGGAACTGTAGTGATGCATTGCTCTCTGCAGCAGGGGTGAGATTCCTTGCGAGACGTCTGGTATTCCAGATTTCCAATCTCTATCTCTAATTTCCACAACAGACTTATTTGTGGTGAGGGATTGTGGATCCGAAGCATCGTTTCCGGAAGTATGTAATACAGATAGATCGATAGTCGGTTTAAATAACTTCGATTTACTCGCCCGGGTTTTAGGTTTGACTTTCTCCGCTCCCTTGGCTTGTCTAATCTCCGCCGTAGTAAGGTGAGGAGGCCATTCATCCTCTTCCTTACTCAGGAAGTCGGGTCCACCCAACCAGTCTGGAGTATCTATCAGTTCCTGTGGAGTCGCTCCCCTGGAGGCGATATCGGCTGGATTAATCGTACCAGGGCAATGTCTCCATTGATCTATCTTTGTGCGACTAAGAATAATAGCTACCCTGTTAGTAACAAAAACGCTGAACTGACAGACTTCATTGGTTATATACTCCAACACGAGTAAAGCGTCGGTCCAATAAACAGTTTTCTCCAGTGAATAGTCGATTTGTTCTGTTACGTTCCGGCCGATGGCTGTAGCGTATAAAGCAGCTTTTAACTCCGCTCGAGGAACCTTTAACTTGTTGTTAATCAATGCCTTAGAGGTAACCAAGGCGACTTTGATTCCATCAGGAGTTTCGACTCGCAGATATGCTACTATACCTATTCCCATGTCGCTGGCGTCTCCAAACACATGGAGTTGATAGGAATATGTAGGAAGAACATGACCAAAATATGCACGGGAAATTACAAAGCTCTCGATGGCAGGTAGAGAATCTTCCCATTTCATCCATTTCTTTAACAGTTCTCCCTTAAGTGGATCGTCCCATGAGTGGTTTTCAAGCCACATTTGTTGTACTAAACTCCGAGCAATCAATATAACTGGGCTAATAAATCCCAATGGGTCGAAATAAGTGCTCAGGATACTTAAACAAATCCGTTTGGTCCGAACTGGATTATCTCGCTGTTTTAGCTGAAAAAACAGGATATCTCTTTCAGTGTCCCACTTCAAGCCAAGCGTCTTGGTTTCTGGAAGATCATCCTTTATTAAGTCTAGGTCTTTCGCTCCTCGGTCTTCTACCGGTATCGCTTCCAGAAACTCACGGGAGTTGCTAGTGAATTTCGTCAGTCGAAATCCACCTCTTTTCAAACACTCTACCGTTCCTTTCGCGACATCAATGGCTTCTTCTACTGATGGAAGGGACCTTAAATTATCGTCCATGTATATATTACGCTTGATGTTGTCTATCACCTCTTTTGAGAAGGCGTCTCGGTTGTCATTCGCAGTGGTCCGCACCACGGAGCAGGCGTTGGAAGGGCTTGATATGATCCCAAAAGCCTGGATGGTCATCCAGTACTCTACCGGTTTCTGGTTGAGATCTCCTTCAGGCCACCACAGAAATCTCAGGCTGTCTCTATCTCTATCCAGCGCCTTGACTTGTAAGAACATTCCTTCTATATCGGAGGCGAACGCGATGGAATATTGTCTTAATCTTAAAAGTATTCCCAACAAGGATTGGAGTAAGTTGGGTCCTGGTAACAACTCGGAATTGAGGGATTGGCCCATATATAGAGCAGAGCCATCGAATACGACTCGTACTTCATGGGGTTTACCGGGTTTGGGAACGTAATGATGTGTTAAGTAATACGTTCTCTCGGTTACTGGTGTTCCTTCCGGTACTCGCTCCGCGTATCCCTTTGTAATAAATTTCTTCAACTGAGTTTGGTACATTTCTTTAGCTGAAGCGTTAGCCGTAAGGCGTCGATGTAATTGAGTGATTCTTTTCTCTGCCAAGGGTCTGTTATTTATAAATCTAGGTTCTCGTTTTCGAAATGGTAGGCCGATTTCATATCTACCTTGATCTTTTAAAAAACGGGTAGTTGTTTCCTGGATTTGCTTGGCTCTTTCTTCTTCTATCGATAGGGCCTTATCGTATGAATTGGGCTCTACCAATTCTTGAGTAAAGAATCGTACGGCGAGTTCGTCCCGAGTTCTAGCGTTGTAGCGCTCTATCTCATCATTTAGTTCGTCATTGTAATCAATGGGTCCCGATGGGCGAATCAGTTGACATAGGTTCACCTGGTTTTTCCACGTTTTGTTTTCTGTAAGTAGGTCGATTGTGTTCTCTTCATCGAAGAGTTGGTAGATGTCGTCATTATCTGAGGAGTATGGTGTTCCCTCAGTTAGTTCTTCCACCTCACTGCTCTCCACTTCCCAATCGTTTACTTGGTATATTCGTTCTTGTGGCATTCTCTCTTCGAGAGTTCTGCGTGAAGGGCCAGTAAAGTACCAACCTACTCTAGTTCTTACCGCATAGGTTTGCAGTGGCTGCGGTTGAGCAGGCCGTTTCTCCAATGTCTCGAGCGCCTCATGCGCGTTTTGGCCGATGAGTATTTGCACTCCAGGATAATCTGTCTGGAATCGAGGTATCTTAAGATGTTGGATGCTCTCATCCTCGTCCCAATTATAAAGGTCTGCTTGGGTAGTAGCGAAGTTCTTTATAGCCACCATTTTTACCGACCTTATACCTTGTGCTCCTAATTTATCCTGGGGGGTGGACAACACACCTACATAGTAATCTGCCGTTAGGGTAGATTTCCAAACCTGCATAATTCCTGACATATTCAATTTAGTCCGGAATTTGGGTTGTCCAGCAAAGATATCTTCGGCTAGTTCTTGATCGATGAATGTTCCTGTGCTGCCGGAGTCAAGGAGGGCGTTCACTATGTAACTTTTGTTAGGACCGTGAACTCTTACCTGTACTACAGGAAATTCTCTGATTCCTACGTTGGAAGTTGGAGCTTTCCAAGATGGTTGTCTGGCAAAAGTAGTTGGGGGGAACTCATTGTCGGTGTCCTTTTCATAAGTAAGTGCTCGATACACCGCGGTATTGATTAGATAACAGGATTCGTTGGCGTCGGAGAATTCGTCAGTATAGAATCCTTCCATCTCAGATTCTTGATCAGTGTCATTTACATCACTGAATTGGACATGTCGTTCGGGCTCACTTACCTGACTCGGGTTGTCTCGTTCGAACTCACTGTGTAACAAGATGTGATGTTTCGCGCCACACTTTGCACACTTTACGTCGGAGTAACAGGTTCGCCGTTGGTGTCCTGGTCTGAGGCAATTATAGCATAACTGCTTATCCCACACGACTGCACGTCTGTTTACAAGGGATTTCTTTAGAAATTCAGCACACGCACTCAAACGGTGGGTCCCGTCGCACAGCGCACAGTTAGGTTTTATGTTACTCACTTTACCTTGGGTAACCTGATGCACTCTCGTTCTTTCTTCGGGCTTTCTTCCGTGCATTCTGTTAGGAGACTGAGGAGGGGTCTTGGCAACCTGTTCTCTCCTATCGTTGGTTCGAGCCTTGTATTTACTTACGTCTTTTGAGGTTTTGTTAACGTAGTAAGATCGATCAGTGTCTTTCCCGCTGTCCTCTTCTTGAGAAGCTTGGCTTTCGCCGTCGTCAGTGTAACACACCGGTGTTATTCTTCTCCTAGAAACGGGTTTCTCACTTACCTTATTTTCCGATGTTTTTTCTCTGGACTGCTTGATGAGTTGTAGTTTTACTTCACCATCTAAGAAGGACATGAGATCAGCCATGGTAGGGCTTCGTCGTTGCTGCTCATTCATATACAACACTTTCTTGTCCCAGCGTGTACATACTCCACCCTTTGGTAAAGTAGAGACTACTGCTCCAATAACCATGGAACTCTGATATTCATGAGACTTACCTAACCAGTCCAATTGTCTACAGATCTCCTGAATCTCATCGGAAAACTCTATAATCCCGCTACTAAGGAAGTTTCGGGGGGCTACTAATTTTGCATACAAATACTTAGCTATGTTATCCTTGTTACCATACCTGATGTTTAATGTATCCCAAACTTGTCTTAATCCTTCTGGATGTCCAATAAACTTTAACGCCATTAACTTGGGAGGTCCTTCCAAGCACTTGATGAGGAATCTAAGTTTCTCTCCGTTAGATAGTACAGAGTTCTGTATGCTATCTTTGTAATATTCATTGAAAGGTAACCATTTCATCTCATCTCCATTGAATTTGACGATCTCTCCCACTTTGACCGCTTGGCGGGCTTCTGTTCTAGCCATCTGACGCGTAAAGCTTTCTTGGGCCATCGTGTTATTTAATATCGAATTATCGGTATATAAATTTCTCGGATCATTATCAGGTCTATAGGGAATATCATTAACAACAGGTTTATAATCACCCTTAATAGGGTTTGCTATAGGAGTTTCTACTTCACTAGCAGTATAGATGCGTGTAGGCTCCACACCTTGCGCATGTAATACTTCAGACCTAACAGGTTGACACAATGTTACAGGGGGTATTGGTATACCCTTTTGTATATTGCCTAATTTGTCGCGTTCCAGCGCGATACTTTGCTGCACTTCTTGCAATTCTAACCTACTTTCCCTTACTGTTCCCTTAAGTTGGTGGACAGTCTCCTGCATCTGTCCGAGCAGGAGATTCATCCCCCGCCGTCCCTCCTCTACCCACTCGACCGCCGAAGCGGGAGTCGCCAACATTGTAGCGGGCCGAAGCGGGACGACGGGAGACAAATCTTTGATTTCTCTCTCAGTGCCCAGGACAGGGATATTCGCATGGACTGTTCTACCGGGTACAGGCAGTGTAGTACTGTGTAGAGGGAATTTAGAGTTAAGCTCTGGAAGTACAGGGGTCTCTAGCACAGGAGTGGATTTGGGAACAACAGGCCTTATTATTTCAGGCTCATCAACTATGGTAGGGAGTCTTTTGACCTTAATAATTTGGTCTGTGGGTTCTGTGCTACCTAAGTCTGTGCTAGTTAGTTGTCTTCTAACCGCCGGGGGCAAATCAGGTAATTTGTGACGGTGAGATGTTTTTCTACGCCTGCTTAGACGAGATCTATTTCCTCCGCCTTCAGGATCGGTGGTCTCGCCTTCCTCCGATGATGTGTATCCTTGGCGCTTGGGAGTAGATCGACTCCTCATCTGCATTTGACTAGCAGTTAACTGTTTATTTATGCAATCTTGCGTCTCTTGAAGATTTTCCAACTCCAGTTGTGTGGTCTCTTCAGACGCCCTCTGTTCTGCTTCTGCCAATGCCATTGCTGCTGCTGCTTTGGCCGCTTCCACTGCCGCTGCCGCTTTTGCTTCTGCCTCTTCCACTGCCGCTGCTACCACTTTTGCCGCTGCTACTGCCTTTGCCGCTTCCACTGCCGCTGCCGCCTTTGCCTCTTCCACTGACGCTGCCGCTTTCGCCGCTGCTACTGCCTTTCTGTCCTCTATCCGTTTTTTCTTTACTTGTTCTTCTTGGACTCTAGCGAGGCGGAGTTTTTCATCAAATTTAGCTTGGTTTGCAGCTGACATTTCCGCATCGATTGAGTCCAACACAAGCTTGGTTCCTTCACTATTGGGGCGAAGTCCAGCCAGTCGTCTCCTCAACTCTTCATCACCCAAGAAGCGTTGATAGTCTGACAGATAGATGTCGATGGCGTCTCTCGTTCGCGGTCTCTCTGCTATCCCTTCGCTTTCCTCTTGAGAAAGGGTGGCATCTGTTGGTTCTTCATAGGTTGGTCTCTCAGCCAGCTGGGATTTCCACTGGGCCGTTTCTTGTACTTTGAGACCTACCCGCTGGAACCAAGTCTTGACAGCAACCTGCAGCGACGTGTCCTGTCTTCTTTTGGAAGTTTCCTCAAAGGCTGATAGGATTAGTCTAATGCGTAGGGTTCTTTCGCGTACTTGATATAGCAGCTCTTCCTGCTCTTGAGGTCCTTGGGGTTGTCGAAACAGTTGTTCTTCTAATCGCTCTAAGGTGCCGAAGAATCCCTGCACATATCCTGCTGCCGACCTCTTCCAAACAGCTGGATCCATCGTATCTTTAGCCACTCCCATCCTGTGTATGTCTTCCCAAGTAGCTTCGGACAAATCTAACGGGAGTCCGGGTCCGGGAAAGTTCCATTGTGACTCGACAATAGACATCAATTCTTCCCTGGCGTATCCCGCATAACTATCTTGGGTCGCTCGCTTACTTCTCGCCCAATCGGCTTGGTGTTCCTCCACCGCAATCAATATAGTAGTTAGCACTGCGGCAGGAAGGGTGAGAAGGGGATCCGAGTAGGCTGTAGCCGCCATCTGCACTCTGCGTTCGGGGGTCAGCTCTACAGTATCCGAACTACTGGAGCTATCGGGTCGCTGGGAACAAGTTTCTTGACTAGGATGTTGCTGCTGTTGGACAGCTGCTTCCTGGTTCCGTTTGACTTGGGCCCGAGTGCCGATGATAGACCTACGGTGTTGGATTAGCTTAGGGTCTGATACTACTACTGGAGGGATGACCTTTCTTTCAGTAGGAGGTGAGCTGAACTCCTTTCTTAATCGCTCCACACTCCTATCTGTGTCACAGATGGTTGTATCGATTAGACTGTCTGACAGGTTTTGCTGGGTGTCAGACATGTTTAGCTATACAGTTGAATGCTTACTGCTATAGTTACAGTTAAAGCAAGTCTAGTAATTCAGTATGACCGTTGGCCTAGTACCGGTAATTTATTGCAGTATATTAGAATACCGGTATACACTTATAATATATAGAAGTATTGTAAACTAGGTTTGTCACAGAGTACCGGTATATAATTTTATCACAAATATATATAAATATATAATAGGCCTATCGTGAATACCGGTATGCAGCTTACACTTATAGTATATATAAGTATAATTATGAACTAGAATTAATTACAGAATACCGGTATGATTTCAGCCCAAATTTATAGGAATAAATATAATAAGCCTATGGTAAATACCGGTATGTCAATTATTTTAGAATAATTGAATTTCTGAATTTTTTTTTTAGGGTTACTTGGTTACTTTAATTCACTTTATTACCGTTATTTAAGCAGTAGTCCAACTGATATTGAGACCTAGTTGTTGTATGGGAGGCCTACTATTTATAAATCGTTGGAGTTGATTTATAATATATATATACCCGTTTAAAATGGGTTTTTTCAATATTTGAAATAAATGTTATTATTTCTGGGGGGAGTCACTACACAGAAGCTGTGCGCTCTCAGTGCAGTGCTACTTATTGGACACTAAAACAGATAATTCTAATTTACCTAAGTTACGTAATACTACAAATTACTTATGATACGGGTGAGATTAAATCTCTAATTAAACACAACAAAAATATTACGTACGAAATTTTAGGGTAATTTTACAGGAAGTCTACAAACCAGCCTAACAAAGGGTTAGAATTCTGGTTATTACAACGGACAGGGTACTACGGTAGTTGAAAATAATAAGTAGTAGTAAATACACTGCGTTGTCCAGATAGGAAAATACCACCGCCTGACAACCTATAGCCGTATCGCTATAGGTACTACGTTATGTATCACGGAGTGTTCCTACCTAGAAGTTAATTACCGCGGACTACCAGATCCAACGTGCCTATTAACCACTTTACAACACAATACACTGCCTACACACCAATTACTTTCGGAAAGCACTGTACACTAAACCCTAAATTAGGTACAAGTACTTATTAAAAACAAATAACCAGCAGTTAAATATACTTGAACAGTTAAAAGAACCACGGCATCTGCTGGAGTGACCGGTGCACAAAATCACCAGTCTTTACCTACGCCAAGCAGCCCGTGTAGTACCGGGGTTAATTTAACTATAACGGTATGTGTAACAAGCACAATTACTGTAGGAATAAACTTGGGGACATGAATGTTGCGAATAATCGCATAAACTCTGAATAATAAATATTACGCTACCCGTACAGAATACTCAAACAAAATACAAACCAAACGCTGGCAGACTACTATCAAGCCTAAATAAACTACAGTATGTGCAGATTCCAAAATGGTTAGTTAGTATGCATTCTAACACGGTAGTACGACTTATTCTTTAAGAGGGGATTGACCTTACAGCTCTGGCTGCCCCAACTTACTAACTGGCACTTTATCAGACAAATTCTACACACGCAGCAATCTCTTCAGACCTAATAATAGCTAGACAACAATCCAGCCTACAAAATATCTGAGTAATAACTATTACGGTACCTGAACAGACCACACAAACAAACACAGGCCAAAACGCTGGCAGAATACTGTCAAGCCTAAATAAACTACAGTATGTGCAGATTCCAAAATGGTTAGTTAGTATGCGTTCTAACACGGTAGTACGACTTATTCTTTAAGAGGGGATTGACCTTACAGCTATGGCTTCCCCAACTTACTAACTGGCACTTTATCGGACAAACTCCACACACGCCGCAATCTCTCCAGACTCAACAACAGTCAGACAACAGTCCAGCCTACAATTATCTGAACAATCTGAGCAGGGTTACACGCCTTCTGCTCAATATTAACTTACACGTAAATAAAACTGACAGAAATAAGTAAACTATACAAAAGAATGAGGGGTGATCAATCCCTATTCCCCTGGCAGCCTACAGTATACAATAGATCACAATCGAAATAATACTAATGTACTTGCACTGGAAGTACCGGTTAGGCAGTTGGGCCTACAGACCTACAGCAGTACCGGTTCAGGCAGTTGGGCCTACGGACCTACAGCAGTACCGGTTCAAGCAGTTGGGCCTACGGACCTACAGCAGTACCGATTCTGGCAGTTGGGCCTACGGACCTACAGCAGTACCGATTCTGGCAGTTGGGCCTACGGACCTACAGCAGTACCGATTCAGGTTTACCGGTCGACCGGTACTTTCAACTTTATTGCTTACTGCAATAAAGACAATAACTGTTATTGTACGCGCTTTTGAAGACCTTTAGCAGTTTAACCTGCCAAAATTTATATGTCTTTTGGTTTATAAATAGACTTTAGAAAATGACAAGTATTTAATACCAATAAACACAACATTAGCCGAAGCCAGCCTAGTGCGCGTCCATTCACCCGCTGGATATACCCGGGAGACTGGATTCGGAGGGCTTAGATTGTTATTGCAGTGTAAGCTTACTGTATTATTCGATTGATCGTTAATAAATAATTTCTGACTAATATTATTCACTTTCGGGAAATATTAACAGTTCCTTTAGGACGTGGCGCTCTATCTAGGTAAACAGAGATATGACTTATACTAAACACAACGGTAAGTCGGTAAGGCTTATGATTCACGTATGAGGCGCATTCTTTAGGAAATGCTTAGTTATCAGTCACAATCATGCACACTACCGGTAACGCACAATACTGCACACTAATTTGCCGACTGTCAATGAATTTTATCATATATAAAGAGAACAGCAATTGACTCATGTAGTGCTTATCAAATAGCATTAAATTCACTACAAACCACAATAATATAAGTCGCAATCGCTATATGTAACCTGTCTCTCTAACCTGTAGTGTATCAAGAAAATTGGGAAATTTGGGTTCTTTATAGATGTTCTCCAAATAATATTCAACCAACTGATACAAAATAATAACAACAGTAAAAAGCATTAAGACGGTAGGTTAAGATATGATATGACAATGTATGTGCCGATTGAGTTGATAACAGTTATACGCTCTATAATCTAAGCCTACTAATGTTTCTTCTAAAGTCTGAAACGAATTGACTCTAGAGCCGCTGTTCTTGGCCTAGATAGAAACAACACAACAGTAACAAAAACACTCTCTGACTCTAACACCGTTGCAGGTATCTTTTTACACAGAGAGGAATAGCTCTCATTGGCAGAACACCAGATTCCACAGGTTCCACGAATATCTAAATGCCGAACTATCAGGATTTTTGCAGCCCTTGGCCAACACACAAAATGAGTCACTCCGCTCGGTTGCCCTGGTTGCATACTCTGCTGCTATAGCTCTGGTTGGCCGATAGAACATAGCAAAAAGCCCCTCGTATAACAAATCAGCCAATCAGCCGGTCGCTTTGCATCATTCGAGTTAGAGAGCTTTTTAGAGTATTCCAGCGCCTGGGGGGGAACTGGATTGCAAAGCAAAAGGGCCAGTTACATCCCACAAAAGCTTTTACAACTAGTGTGTTATAGGTACACCCATGGTGGGTGGTGTAGGCATACTAACTGCACCAGTAGGCCTACCCATTTGTTCCTTCTGATAGATGTATTGGCACTAGTGTGTTATAGGTACACCCATGACCTACTATAGATTCTATAGTACATTCTATAGTAGGTCATGGTACACCCCCTCTCAAATTTTTTTCTAGCTAGTTTTTGCTATTTCTTTTTATGAACATGTTCTAGCACATGTTAGCTATTAAAAAAAATATATATGTTCTATAAAAAAATATTTTTTGTTCTAGAACAATTAAAAAAAATTTTAAAAATTACTAAAAATAATTTTTCTAAAATAATTTAAATAATGTACTATTTTTATTTTTTAATAATGTTCTAGAACATGTTAGCTATTCAGAACTAGAAACAAAAAAGTTCTAGAACAAATAGTTTTTGTTCTAGAACAGTTCAAAAAATATTAAATTTTTTTTTTAATTTTATTCAGAATTTGTTTCATATAATTTTTAATCATTGCTGGCAAGATGGGTTTGGGGGAGATGGGTTAGCTAGTATTTTTATAATAGCTAATTAAAATTAATAAATTCACTGTTTTGAGGTCATTATATTCAGAAATTAATGATATGCTTAGAATACCTATACTGTATAATATTTATTATTTAGCAGACAGCGGGTAATATTTTCTGATCAAATCCAACAGAGCAAGGAATGGGTATTATTTGTGTAGAAGCTTCCAACGAAACTCAGCTAGTTGTTGGGCGAAAGTCAAATCTTAGCTGTAGAAATTCGAATATTCGAGAAAATTCAATTTCCTTGACAATAAAATATTACTAACAAAAAATAAAATTTGTAAGCTTTTTTTAAAATTTGTTCCAGAACAAAAAATATTTGTTCTAGAACATTTTTTTTTTTTTTCAAATGTATCTCATGTTCTAGAACATTTCATAAAAAGAAATAGCAAAAACTAGCTAGTAAAAAAAATTGAGGGGGGGGGGGGTGTACCTATAACTCACTAGTACCGATGTATTACCCGCTTTAGGTCAATGGGTACACAGGTCAATGCGTACAACGAGTCAAAGGGAAGAAAACGAGTCAAAGGGTACAACAGGAAAGGGTACGAGACAAAGGGTACAAACCAGGCGGTCAAAGGGTACAAAACAGGACCTCAAAGGGTACAAACAAAACGAGTCAAAGTGTACAACATCAAAGGGTACATCGAGTCAAAGTGTAAGGCGGTTATTTCGTTCGTTAATTATTTTGGTTAGGATTAGTCAGGATTGGTTAGGTCAGGTGAGGTCCGCCACTACTGTAACCAGCGAGTTTCATACAGTATAAAAATCCCTGTTGTTCACTTTGTCATGTTGTACCCTTTCTATAACATTTGTACCCTCTAACGTGGTTTTTGTACCCTTTGACATGGCTGTTGTACACTTTGACCTGTTATACCCTTTTTTCCATTTTTGTACTCTTTGACCAGTTGTACTCTTTGACTACTAGCATCGGCATGCTGCATTGCAGCTGCATTTTTAAGAATGCTGTGCCGGCTTATCAACAAAATTGCACCGCCACAACTCCCTATCACCCATGACATTTGCTAGATCATCCGCATCTTTAAGGCCAGTGTCCTTTAAGATGCGTCTCAAGAAAGTCATGGGCTGTCCACCATGCTTATTCACTCCATGAGGCTGCCAAAGTACAAGATTATGCACTGGCTGGTCCTCACGGCGAAAGCAATGTCCTGCAAAGCGGAGGCGATTTTGTTCTAGTGTCAAGCTTGGGGGAACCAATGAGACACCTCCAATGTTATATAGTGTCTGGTTGGAGATGTGTGCATTGTACTTGACACAATGTACCCGGCGTAGCATTCTTGTGAATGTGCCATCCAGAGATTTGGTGTCCTCAGCAGTTAGAGCCCAGCATGGACTCCCGTAGAGGAGTACTGGAACTACTGCTGCTCTAAATAATCGGACCTTAAGTTTCCGATTAATTCTAGGTGACTTCCAAATCCTGGAAAGCCTATTCAAGGCTGCCCATGCCTTTCCCTTACGTATTCGAAGGTCCTCACCTGACTTCCGGATCCATGATCCCAGGTAACAGAAGTCGTCCACATGCTCAAGCATACCATCCTTTGAGCTTATGCTCATCCGATCAGAGACTTGCTGAGGACTTTCAAAGTTAACTGTCAGAATTTTGGTCTTTCTGGAGTTAATAAAAAGACCAACACTAGAAGCAGCATGTTCTAATGAGCTGAGGAGCCGCTGGGCTCCCTCTAATGATTCTGAGAGTACTCCTAAGTCATCAGCAAAGTCTAGATCAGTTAGGTACTTGGCAGGATTTCCTCGACTTCTGGAGCCAGTAGGTGGAGTTATCATCACCCCATCATCATTATGATGATCTAAGGACATGCGTAGAACATAGTCAACCACAATAATGAACAAGAATGGTGCAAGTGTGTCTCCTTGGAGGACGCCCCATAACACTTCAAATGGTTCTGTGTCACCGTCAACAGTAGACACAAATGTTGTCGAACCATCGTATACTGATCTGATTGCTGCAATAATTTCATCAGGAATCCCATATAATGAAAGTATGCTGAACATACGTGAGCGAGAGACTGAATCAAAGGCCTTGAAGAAGTCAACAAAGATAACAGCCAGATGCCTGTCTTTCTTTTTTGATAACTCTTCAATTATCCTTCTAAGTGCCAAAATGGGCTCCATGGTCCCACGACCTTTACGGAACCCATTCTGATTTCCACGTAGCAGTCTCTCAATGGGATCCCTGATGCGATTTAATAGAATTCTATTGTATAGTTTTGCAGCAATCGAGATCAATGAGATTCCCCGAAAAGAACCATAGAGTGTTAGGTTGCCCTTCTTGGGAACTGGCACCAACTTATTTGTTTTCATTTCTTGTGGGACTCTTGTTGTACGGTACATGTCTACTATGATGGGATAGATGAGCTTTAAACACTCAGGTATTTTAAAGACCTCAGGGGGAACGCCATCTACTCCACTGGCACGATTGGTCTTAATGCTCTTTGCAGCAGCCTTCACTTCTGCAAAGGAGATATCGCCAATGGGAATATCTGGGAGTACAGACTCAGACACTTTTACTTCTATAAAGTTATCAGGCAATACCCTGTCATTATTGAGGAGCTTTTCAAAGTGGGCTTTCCAACCATTGAGGCGATCGGCTGGTGATTCAGCCTTAACCTTGGTGGTTGGTTGGCTTTTCCGCCCAGTAAGCAGATTGATCGATTTCCATGCCTGGGATGATTGCCTGCTGTCGTCAGCATCATTGATGGCATCAACCTGTTGGTTTATTAGCTTCTGTAGATTAACAGAGTACTGCCTGTTCAGGGACCTAGATGCAGCTTTAACTGCATTCTTGGCCGCTGTAGTCTGTTTGAGTCGGGACTCTTTCTGCGCCTTATGAAGGTCATTTCGGCACTTCTGAATTTTGTTGTCAGTCCAGGGGGCCCTTTTCCTGTTTCGAGGGTATACAGGAACTGTTTCTGCAGCTGCTAACTTAACTGCTTCTGTAAAGGCAGTATAGCCCTCACAGTGATCTGCCGCCTCAGAGGCAAGAGCCTCATACCTGTTGCTCAGCTGTAGTGTGAAGCTGGATCTCACACTTGGCTGTTGCAACAGAGAGGACCAGTCATGCCGTGGCAAGGCAGATTTCGTTGTTCTGCTAGCACGCAGACTAAGTCTTACCTTGGCCACAATAAGGCGGTGATCACTGGAGAAGGGTCGAAGTGTAAATGCATTACAGTCTTGTATAGAGCTCCTGTATTTCCTACGAAACAGAATATGGTCTATCTGGGACTTGTGACCACTGGGTCCACTATGAGTCCATAGCTTTCCAGTTCGCTTCTTGAACTGGGTTCCAGCCGAAAACAATCCATTTCCAGAGATAAAATCCTGAAGATGGACAGAATTTCGGTTAACACTATTGCTATAGACCCAGGGCGATGTAGGTGATTGATGCAGACTTGCATTAAAGTCTCCCAGGAATGTTAAGAATGCATGCTGATCCACTCCATCAGTTGCTGCTTGTAGATTGTGGTAGAAATTTTCCACCTCCTCTACAGGGGCAACACTAGTTGGAGAGTAGCACACAATCAGAACCACCTTAGGAAACTTCTTAGCCAGTCTTCCAGAACATGAGAAGTGGCAACGGATGATGCGGTTAGAGATTTGGTCTATTTTGTCCAATGCTGCATGTGCAGTTGGATTCATCAATAGACCAATTCCACCATTGCCACTATCATCTGCTGACGCGAGGGCGAGTCGCCAACCGCCCCCCATGTCCTTAATCAGAACCTCATCAGTCTGTCCAGTCTGCATTCGGTGCTCTTGAACACCCACTGCGCTAAGAGAAAGCTTATCTGCCAAGGCAGTCAGCTCACCTTGTCGCATTGGGGACCCGAGTGTTAGGGTATTTACTGAGGCTAGTCTAGTGACTTGCCTCAGATTTTTCAATACTCTTTGACACAATGTATCCATTGACTCGGAATCTGTTTTACCTATTATTTTTCTAAATGGCACAAATAAATACACTAAGTTTAGTTTTATGTGCTGAGGAATATGGAACTCTTCCTCAAATTAATATTATATATTAATTTTATTGTTTTTAAAATTGATTTTCCATATAAAAGGTAAATGAAAAACTCTTTCATCATTTCATTTAACCCTATTAGTACCGGGCTATAAAATGTTGTACAAATACCGGGAGGGGGTCATATTGACCCCCCCCTCTAAAATCTACAAATATTTACGAAAACGTCTGATTTTTTGTTTGTACATAGGTATCACTTGTCTGGATCCGACCGAAAAAAAACATTTCGAAAAAAATGTACTGGGGTGGTTATATTGCAGCACCAAAATTACAAGTAGTGCACAATTTTCACCAAATTTGAAAGTTACATTTTCGGCTAATTATTTTTCAATACAGGTTTTCTGGGGTGCAAAATACATTGGAAAATATTAAAAAATGATATAATTACTATAAATGGCTGTTTAGTCCTCTCTGCGTAGGAAAAAAATGAAAAAAACAAGTAACCAGCACTTTTCAGTTAGAACACAAAATTTTTAATTCACTTATACGATGCTATAAATTCACATTTTCAGGTTTTCGAGGGCGCTGATTCTAATGGAATACATTTCTAATATGCCAGATCATTGCTACTTGTATTTTTTTCGGCGTTTTTTGGCAAATTTTGGTGCTAGCACCAAATTTCGTACCCATCACCAAAAAGTACAAGTTTGCGATGTCCAGTGCTGTTTTTATTGATTCCATCGGATTCAGGACCCTCATAAACCCGTATAACGCAAGAAACAAGGTGATACTATCTACTTATCAATTTGCATATTTTCCAAAATTTGGTGCTGGCACAACAATTTTCACCCACCGGCGAAAAATACCATTTTGAGAACACTTATGAAATTTTTACTGATTCCATTGAATTCAGAACCATCACAAACCCATATAACGCAAGAAACAAGGTGACACAATCAATTGATATATTTGATGGTTTTCAAAATTTGGTGCTAGCACCACATTTTGCACCCACATCCGAAAAATACAAGTTTGAGATGTCTAGTTCGATAATTATATTTTCCATTGAATTCAGAACAGCCATAAACCTCTAAAACCCAAGAAATAAGTTGTCACAAGCAATTTTATCTATTGAATGGATTTTCAAAATTTCGTGCTTGCACCAAAATTTGCACACAGCACCGAAAAATACAAGTTTGATACGCTTGGTGCAACTCGTATATATTTCATCGAATCTAGAAACCCAAAAAACCCCAATTGCGTAAAAAACAAGTTTCAAACGATCAATTTACAAAATTGACTTATTTCAAAATTTGGTGCTGGCACCAAAATTTGGCACCCACCGAAAAAAACAAGTTTGAAATTTCTAAATCAATTTATATGAATTCCATCAAATTTCTAACACCAAAAAACCGGTGTAAATAATAAATAGAGATGTTACAATTCATATTTAATGAAATGTAATTTTCAAAAAACGTCTCAAAAAAAGTGCCAAAAGTAGGGTTAAAAAATGGTGCTATAACTCGAAAAGTACCCAATATTTTTGAAAACGGTTTTCACTACTAGGAAGACAATAGATTTTTAGGAAAAGTCATAAAATTTCAGATTCCCAACTGCGTTTGTTTCAGATTTATAATAAAAAAACCACGGGAGGGGTCATATTGACCCCCCCCCCCCGGGTTTAATAGGGTTAATCAATATTACAAATTCTTAGTTTAATATAGTGTGAGGAGAGGGGGATTATTTGAATGTGGGGCAACCAGTGTTTATGTTCGGTCCGACGAATCTGTACAAAAAAGTACAAAATAGTACAATATGGTCATACCAGTACAGCTGCAGTAACAGCATCACTGTGTAAGAAGTTTGTGAAGAGGCAATGTCTTCAACATCAGAGCCAGGACATAACACGGGTGATCCGACCTTATCCGACATTAGGAGTGAATTGGTAAACGAACCCTGTGACATACGAATAGATGTAGGCGAAAAGCAAATCACCGCGCACAGACGTCTCTTGGTGGCGTTGACTCCTTACTTCGAAGCCATGCTCACTCGAGAATGGAAAGAAACTAAACAACCTGTGGTGAAAATCGAAGGTAAAGACGTAGATATAGACGCAGACGCTGTTGAACAGGTCATTAACTTCGCATACACATCCTTAATAACGGTTAATGAGGGAAATGTGCAGGAACTGGCGGCTGCTGCGACTATGCTCCAGGTGAAAGAGGTGCAGCGAAGGTGCTGCGAATTCCTGAAGAACAACCTGGACGCGAGTAATTGTATTGGTTTCCAATCGTTTGCGGAAACTTATTCATTTCTGGACATTTTGCGTGATGCCAAAAACTACATGATACACCACTTCCATAATGTTATACAGAATGACGAGTTTCTTTTATTGCCGATTAATAAGCTGAAGGAGATAATTAGAAGTGACGAGCTGAATGTTAGTTCTGAGGAGCAGCTGTTCACTGCTGTAATGAAATGGGTTGTGAGCAGTAAGGAATGGATTCAGCATAACGTCAATGACAATGAGGAACCTTTTCCATTACTTTCCGAGTTGCTCAAACTCATTCGTTTGCCGTTAATTGGATTCGCATTCCTAGAGGGAACGGTAAAGACCCACCCCCTGATTTGTAATGACAATGAGTGTCTGAAACTGGTAGAAGATGCCAAGACATTCCGGATGGAGGGCCCATTATTCTCCTGCCCTTGGGTGGGGATCCATCCTCGGAATCCCCAACCATGTGCACGTTTGGTGGCTTTTGGTCGGACTCATATACTCCTTCCTTCCGGCTTCAATCGGCTTCTCTATTACTCGGTAGAACAATACATACCAGATACTAATGAGTGGCGAGGGATTAAACAAATGAATTGGCCCAGATTTCACGTGGGAGTTGCTGTTCTCAATGGATTTTTGTATGCGACTGGAGGCGATAACAGGAAATCCATGGAGACCATCAGTGAGTGTTATGATCCAAAAGTCGACCATTGGTATGACATTGCTCCCATGAGCACACCTCGTCGTTTCCATGGTGTTGCTGTGATGAACGGGTTGCTCTATGTGGTTGGGGGAGATGCAGGTTGGTTCACATATTACAAGACCGTGGAGCATTACGACCCGAACACCGACAACTGGACACCGGTTACATCAATGAAGTATCGTCGATCACGATTGTCAGTTGCCGTTCTGGATGGATTTCTATATGCTATCGGTGGCATGAATGAATCTTTTCCGAATATGTATAATGGCCGAATTCTTGACCAAATTCCTAATAATGTTATGAATTCTGTCGAGAAGTACAACCCAAACACCAACAAATGGACCGAGGTGGCGGCAATGAACATCAGACGGTATTCCTTTGGGTGCGCAGTTTATAACAACCATATATACGTAGTAGGGGGCTATATGAACTTTAACACGATGACTACAGTCACACTAAGGAGCGTCGAGTGCTATGATCCTCTAAACAATACCTGGAATCTGATAGAAGCTGATTCGTCACCTGGTAATGGTATAGGAATCGTTCTTTGTTTCGGTGAAATTATAGCCATGGGACAATCCGATGGCGACATGGACCAAAATAAGGTGAAGAAATTCGGGGATAATTCTTGGCAGTTGTGTGGAACGATGGAAAGCTATATTGCTCATACAATAGCTAAATTCTCAAATTGTGACTGTGGGTCACTATTCTTTTAGAATTTATGATTAATAGGGTTTGTGACTCAAAAAAATTTTCTATAAACACGTTCATAAAATGTAAAAAGGTGTGCTGATTACGAATCTGAAAACCGTTTTTAAATTGATCGAGTTCCGGCTGAGATTGAGGGGTTTATACACCATCGCGGGAAAATCTTAGTTTAAACGCTCTGATTTACTGTTCCACTTTCTGTTCCACTTTATCGCTAGGCAACGCTAACAACATTCACTAGCTACAGTAACAGCATACAGTTTACTATTGTTTGATGTAGGCTAATTTTAGTTATAAAGATTGAGATATTTATATTATTAGTTTGACACAACAATGTAATGTTCATTGTTTAAGATTATTTTTATTCGTTTGTAGCGACACTGTAGGGGTCGTCTTCCTTGGATTATAGGTCTAGGCCTACTGTATTCACGAATGTTATTAGGGCTACAAGTTTTGGACTTTATTCTTTCTGTAAAAATGCTTAAACCATCTCCAAAGTTTTTTAATCCTGAAATTATTTCACATCGGATTTAAACGCATTTATGATAATATCAGTGTATTGCGATTATATTCTAGAAACACGATTGATAGCGATACACATAGAGTACAGTATGTACTATGTTTGTTTATTTATAGTAACATATTTAGTCATATTAAACCCAAAAATGAATAAATAAAAAGTAAAAATAAATAGGAAATTGAAAGAGAATAATGGTCCAAATTTATTGAACTCACCTGTGTTCGCACACAGCAACACAACATTGAAAAAGAACTTGGAAAAAATAATTTACCTGGATTTGTTCTACAGTACTTGAGTTCATGCAATTGGGAACAAAACACGTTCTTATTAAACGTTGATATTTCGCCATGTTTGTGTTGCTGTCAGTGTGCGAAACTGCAAACACAGCTGATTGATAAAGTTGATAGATAAAGTTGGACCTTATATTTTCTTTCAATTTTCTATTTATTTTTACTATGTTTCAATATTAAATATATCCGCATTCATTGGTTGTGCGTGGGTTTAATTTTAATATAGCTAATATGTTGCTACAAACAATCATAGGTATAGCTACCCATCACCACCATGTTCTAGAACATAATCGGAATACACTGTGATTATCGTAAATGCGTTCAAATCCGATGTGAAATTTCATGTTTAGAAAAACTGTGGAGATGGTTTATTACCATTATTACAGAAAGAATAAGGTCCAAAACATTTTTATGTAGCCCTAATAACATTCGTTAATACAGTAGGCCGATAATAATAGGAAGACAACCCCTACAGAGCCGCTACAAACGAATAAAAATAATTTTAAACAATGAACATTCCATTGTTGTTGTGTCAAACTAATAATATAAATATCTCAATCTTTATAACTAAAATAATCCTACATCAAACAATAGTAAACTGTATGCTGTTAGCTAGTGAATGCTGTTAGCGTTGCCGAGCGACAAAGTGGAACAGTAAGTGGTACAGTAAATCAGACCGTTTAAACTAAGATTTTCCCGCGCTTGTGTATAAACCCCTCAATCTCAGCCGGAACTCGATGAATTTAAAAACGGTTTTCAGATTCGTGATCAGCACACCTTTTTACATTTTATGAACGTGTTTATAGAGAAAATTTTTTGAGTCACCAACCCTATTGTTTATATATTGATGACAATATACGAAATATGATTATGGAAACTAGATAAGATTATTTTTGTATAATTAAAAATAAATTTTCTATAAATGTTTTGTTATAACTTTCGTTGGGCACAGCTTTGCCAATTCGGCAATGACATCCAGGTGGGATCGAACTGTTGACCTCCAGGTTGGAAGTCTGACACTCCTAACCATTCCGCTAGCAGATCAGCTAAAACGTAGACCTGAAATACTTCCTGATACCTTGTATGCCACGGGATTCTAGAAAATGTAAGTTACAGATTCATACAATTTAATGTGTTATCTCATGGACTTCTAGAATATTATTTATACCAGGACTGGAAACTTGGTAGCTAAATGCAAAATAAAAATACCTGGTAGGGCCTACTTATTAATTTCTGCTAATACTGTAGTAATAATAGTGTATGTAGCATGTAAAGGGGTACTTATGAAGCTCGTGGCCTTAATTTTGAAGATTTTGTATAGTGATTTGTATAGTGTCTTTTGCACCCTTTACATTGTATTATTCTAGAATATAGTCATCTGATATAAGATTATGTGGTAGCTAGTGTTTTTTATGGTAGCTAGTAAATCAGTTTGTAACTTTTTTTATTAAAAAAATGTTCTAGAGCATATTATCTATTCATTTAATATAAAAAGTTAGTTCTAGAACAAATATTTGTTGTTCTAGAACAAAAAACGAGCTACTTTGTTAATTTTGTTAATTTTTTATTGTAAGTTATCATGTATCACATATTTAATAAAAAACACTAGCTACAATGAAAATTTGTAGTTCTTAGTAATTGTTATTAACACAAATCAAATAACAAACAGCACAATAAAACAAATTAATTTAAATGTTCTAGAACAAAAAATATTTGTTCTAGAACATTACTTTTTATAAAAATGAATGGACGATATGTTCTAGAACATAAAAAAAATAATAAGAAAAACTAGCTTTGATAACAACCAAAATACCGAATTAATTAATTTTGTTCTAGAACAACAATTATTTGTTCGCTAGATATTGGCGTTCAAAGATTGCAAGAATTTTCGTTCGCTAGATGGCATTTATTCTATTTAATAAATAAACGATGTTCTGGAACATTTTGTTTAAGTAAATAATGAATAGCTACGCAATAGAGATATTGGATAGGAATAGAGATGAGGAACAGCGTTAAAGTTTTTAATTTCATTATATTATAATACGTACAAATGTCATATGTTTCGGAAGAAAACAACTACATTGCATAATCTACAGTTAGACTTATTCATTAACCTAACTTCAATCTAACTTACTGTACTTAACGAGCACCGCATACTGAATGTTTTTGGGTTGTCTTAATCTGCTGCCTTGTACAATATTTTCATTACTTACATACAGTACTGTATTTATCATCTAAACTTATACATGGGGAGCGTTATACTGTACTGAATCGTTATTGTGCGTTTTGTTTTATATTAATTAGCTAAGGGTTTATTTTGAGCTATTTTGTTTTTCACTACTGCTGGACTGTATATATATGGGGGGAATTTTGGAATTTTTGTTTAGAGGGGAGTTGGTACTACACAATATGGAGTCGGTAATGTGCGTTTTGTTGTATATTATTACCATATGGGGATAGAGGAGTTTCGTAGAACTATGTTATATTCCATTATTGCTTTATTTTCAATTATTGCTTTATTTGAGTCGATACTACACGTTATACTGAGTCGTTATTGTCTATTGGACCTGGAACTCAGAATACACTGTATAATCCGCAACTTTACTATGAGTTTTTTCATTATTATTTTTATATGGCGGGAATTTTTAAATGGAGATGATACAACACGTTAAAAACGGAGTCGTAATTGTACATCTTTGGGCTTGTATCATATTAATAGTTAGGATGTACTTAGAGATACTAATAATAGTGCCCTTAGTTCAGTAGTTTATATAATATTACATACAGGACTTACTCAGAACTATCTAATCCTACTCAGAACTATCTAATCCTACAGTATTAGTACTTTATTTATGTGGTGGGAATTTTGAATTGAGATACTACAGTACTTTATATTTTATCACTATAACAGGTCTGACGTAGCCCGGTAGGGCGAAAACGTTCACCACATTCAATGTTTTATTCAGCCAGTGTAGACCTGTAAAAGCTTCTGTGGGATGTAACTGGCCCTTCGCCCCGCAACCCAGTTTTTCCCCCATACGCTAAAATACTCTGAAACCTACTGTAAAGGTTTTTCTGGGATATGACTGATTTGTTTTCTTTGCTAACCAGTTCCCCCCTCCAAGGCGTTGGAATCCTTTAGGAGGGATCTGAGCTGTTCGATTGGCCAGCCGGCTTGGGAAGGTTGCCCCAGTTACCCATAGCCCTGCGTTGAGTTAGTTCTGATTTCGACCAATCCCGAGCTACTGAACTGAAATTATCCTGTCTCACTGCTGATTACATGTGTTGAACGGGATTCTTG
>JAUCBJ010006918.1:0-134020 GCA_032718475.1 Nemertoderma westbladi | reverse complement strand
CAGTTATGGTATGGCTACCACTGTAACTTGCTGACCTGCTCATTTTGGTACCTACTTACAGTGACTTATCTTTTTTTTTTATGATTTGGTGGTGTGATTTGTCAGTTTGTTGTGATTTGGTATCATTCTGCATTCAGTATGATTTGGTTTGGCCAGTTGGCAGTTTGGTGTGATTTGGTTTTGGGATTAGGCCTATTTTTTGTTATTTGGTTTGTGATTTGGTGTGATTTACTGTGATTTGGTTCATGGCTTGTGATTTGTTGTGATTTGGGTTTTTAGACGGCTGGACCTGGACGGACCGGACCCCAAACTGCAGATCTAGCCTATATCCTGATATCTGTCAGTCTGTATAAACTGTACCGGTCAGCACATGCCAGTCTGTCAGTACAGTACCGGTACCTACCGCTACCGGTAGGTCTATCTCTGTCTGTCTGTATCTGATGAACTGTCAGACTGTTTAGAGCTTACCCTTACAGCCTTACGCTTAGCCTGTCAGCCTGTTAGCACTTAGTCCTACTTCTGTACCCTACTTCCTGACTTCCTACAGTCAGACCAGACAGTCAACAGCCTGACAATGAACAGCTCAGCTCAGCAGCTCCCACTGCCTGAGCCTGACCAGCTGACTGTCGTATCGTACCGTACCACTGTCTGACTGTTCACTGTTAGACTGTCTGACTGTGTCACTGTGACTGTACTGCTGTACCAGCATGCAACTGTCAGACTGTTCAATCAGACTTTCAGTCAGTCAGTCAGTACAGCATACTAGCATTGGCGCCTGGCAGCCTGGCCCTGCACCCTGTGCCCTGGCAGTCCCGTCTGGGTTAATGGAGTAAGGCAGGCAGTCTGCTGTCTACGGACTACAGGTCCTGGCTCTGGCATCTGGCGAACCGACCGCTGGCAGGCTGGACCGTACACGTCCTGAACTGACTGACTGACAGACTGACGTAGGCCTACAGCCGTACTGTAACTGCAGTACTGCATACTGTACTGTAATTAATACTGTACAGAGCTGCCGGGGCAGTAGGCAGGTAGGCTGTATGCCAGTATGCAGTATGTATATCCTCCTGACTGCCTGATATCTGTGCTGCTGTCTGGCTGTGCTGTACCGGTACCGGCCAAGCTGCTAGCCGACTGCAGACTGGTATGTGGTATGTATGTGGTATGGTACAGT
Organism: Nemertoderma westbladi; assembly: GCA_032718475.1. NCBI lineage: Eukaryota > Metazoa > Xenacoelomorpha > Nemertodermatida > Nemertodermatidae > Nemertoderma > Nemertoderma westbladi. The sequence goes on along the minus strand of JAUCBJ010006918.1, from coordinate 132,849 downwards.
GGTAGGCCTACTGATGTTCTAGCAACGGCTGAACTGGCTGTGGAATCAATATATTCCAGCAATCATGTACTTTAATACTGTAGCTGTATTTTCTGATTGTCATAGTCTGATAGTGGATAGTGTAGTGTAGAGGCTAATTTCTGTATGAATGAATGAATTAATAATTCGTTTAATTTCCTGTACATAATGGAGGAATGTAAATAGGAAAATTGCCGTTAATCACAAACACAGATTACAGAAAACTTTATAATTACAGAAATAATACGTTAAAATTACTTTAAAAAGAGGCTTAAATGAATTTACTGTAGTTAGGGCCATTCATCAGTTCAGTTCAGATACACATCATTAACCTACAGACCTATGTAATAAATATTTGCATTGGATTTCGACAGAAGAGCTATCAGCTGGCTACACTAATTTATATTACAAACACACAGTTAGTGAGAGAGTAATACAGTAGTAAAACTAATAACTGATTAATGTTTGCTTACTGTCTGGGTTGTAGAGTGAGTGATTATAACTTGGCAGAGGAAGTAATTCCTTGTTGGCCCTTCCTATTGTATTAAATAGCATTACACTAAGGTCATCTCTGTGGACGCTCATATCCATTCACCTGGATGCCACAGTACAGTAAACTAAAGTAAATTTCCTCAACAATGTTTGCCTCGGCCCGATAAGGAACCGATTTTTTATTTTAAATAAAAGAGACAACGAGAATTAGTATAGAACTAATAATTATGTAAAAATACAATCATATTTCATACAATAATTATTAATAAATTTGATCTATTATTAGTTGCTCAATTCTAGAACAAAATCGACCTTCAACTAGTGAAGACCTCGTTTTGGAATTTCGAAACCACGCTGGTGCGATGTGCGATATCGTGTTTAGTTAATAAATTGAAAACTCCATCAGTTCTCATGTGCAACCAGTAATAAGAAATCGCGATAAATGTAATTAAAGAAAAATTATTCTAGAAAAATTTTCCTCAAAAAGTATGAAGTCTTGGCATTGGTGACGCGAAACTAGGCTAGTGAGATTCAGAATATTGCGTTTAATATAAAAATCAAAAACGCTATCGAATTCCGTAAAGGCGTTAATAAAATACTGCAACTTTTTTGAAATTTGTAAAATTCTAGAACTAGAAAAAATTAATTTTTGAACGGCGCTGTTTGGGGTTTCGAAACATGGATAGGCTGAAAGAGGACATCGAATTAAGTTGAAAAATGAAAACCCCATCGAATTTGGACAAAGCGTTCCGGAGTTATAGCGGATCGAAAAAAATTTACCCCCCCCCCCAGTCGCCAAAAATTAACAGTAATTTAAAATTTTGCAAAAAAAATATTTTGCGTTATTTTTGATGGCGAATCGATTGGCAGTACTGGCTACGAAAAATTTTTTTTTGAAATTTTTGGTCAGAAAAAAAAACATGGAAAAAGTATATTTTTAAAAAGATTTGATGTCTTTGCCTATGGTCAGAGAATGATCCAACTCTGTACTTGGCAATCGCTCAAATCCATTCAGCTGAATGGCACAGTAGAGTAAACTAACGTAAATTCCCTATACAATGTTCTGAAGGGGAGACTGACAGAGAGTAATCCAACAATAAAACATGTTGCAATAATGTTGGCATTAATGTAGCCAACACACTGTGTACTTAACAGTCATTCAGCTTACATTAGCAGAGTGAGATATTCCCATAGATGGCATTGGGAAGAGTAATTCAGCTGAGGCGATAATAGATTTCAAACTAAACCAACCACCAGCCGATTTTTTATTTTAAATAAAAGAGACAACGAGAATTAGTATAGAACTAATAATTATGTAAAAATACAATCATATTTCATACAATAATTATTAATAAATTTGATCTATTATTAGTTGCTCAATTCTAGAACAAAATCGACCTGCAACTAGTGAAGACCTCGTTTTGGAATTTCGAAACCACGCTGGTGCGATGTGCGATATCGTGTTTAGTTAATAAATTGAAAACTCCATCAGTTCTCATGTGCAACCAGTAATAAGAAATCGCGATAAATGTAATTAAAGAAAAATTATTCTAGAAAAATTTTCCTCAAAAAGTATGAAGTCTTGGCATTGGTGACGCGAAACTAGGCTAGTGAGATTCAGAATATTGCGTTTAATATAAAAATCAAAAACGCTATCGAATTCCGTAAAGGCGTTAATAAAATACTGCAACTTTTTTGAAATTTGTAAAATTCTAGAACTAGAAAAAATTAATTTTTGAACGGCGCTGTTTGGGGTTTCGAAACATGGATAGGCTGAAAGAGGACATCGAATTAAGTTGAAAAATGAAAACCCCATCGAATTTGGACAAAGCGTTCCGGAGTTATAGCGGATCGAAAAAAATTTACCCCCCCCCCCAGTCGCCAAAAATTAACAGTAATTTAAAATTTTGCAAAAAAAATATTTTGCGTTATTTTTGATGGCGAATCGATTGGCAGTACTGGCTACGAAAAATTTTTTTTTGAAATTTTTGGTCAGAAAAAAAAACATGGAAAAAGTATATTTTTAAAAAGATTTGATGTCTTTGCCTATGGTCAGAGAATGATCCAACTCTGTACTTGGCAATCGCTCAAATCCATTCAGCTGAATGGCACAGTAGAGTAAACTAACGTAAATTCCCTATACAATGTTCTGAAGGGGAGACTGACAGAGAGTAATCCAACAATAAAACATGTTGCAATAATGTTGGCATTAATGTAGCCAACACACTGTGTACTTAACAGTCATTCAGCTTACATTAGCAGAGTGAGATATTCCCATAGATGGCATTGGGAAGAGTAATTCAGCTGAGGCGATAATAGATTTCAAACTAAACCAACCACCAGTCAATGTTTGCTTTGACAGAGAGTGCAGGGCCTAAACAAACAGTATGGGTGTACTAAGTATAATAATCTTGGCAACCTCATCGATTTATTACTAAGCCTTGTGTAGAAATGCATTACATAAGCCATTTTTCATCAGGACACCAGCTGTCATTGGTGTTATTTTACCATTGCGCCTATGGCGTTTTTTTTGTTTATGTCTATTTTTCGAGCCCACGGCTCATGGACGAAATAGCGGAACATACCAAGGACCTTAGAATCGCGGTATCTAGCCGCTGTGAAATTTTCATCAAAATCGTTAGAGTAGTTCTGGCTGTAGGTCAGTCAGTCAATCAATCAATCAGTCAGCCAGCCACGAGCAATTCTTACAGTAATGAACCTCTCGGTTCCTAACTAGTGACGGGCCTAGCGGCCCGATAAGGAACCGACTTTTCATTTCAAATAAAAGAGACAACGAGCTTGGCTCGGTCTGGCATGATTGGGCACGATTCAGTTCGAATTGGCTTGATCGGCTCGGTTTGGCTCGATTGGGCTCGACTCGGCTTGATTGGGCTCGACTCGACTCAGCTCGATTCGGCTCAATCGGCTCGATTGGTCTCAACTCAGCTCGGTTGCGCTCGAATCGGCTCGATTTGGCTCAACTTGGCTCAGTCCGGCTCGACTGGGCTCGGTCCGGCTCAATTGGGCTCGACTAGGCTTGATTGGGCTCGACTCGGCTCTATTGGGCTCGACTCGATTCGATTGGGCTTAACTCGGCTCAGTCTGGCTCGACTCGGCTTGATTATGCTCAACTCGGCTCTGTCCGGCTCGACTCAGCTCAATTGGGCTCGACTCGGCTTGATTGGTCTCGACTCGACTCAGTCCGGCTCAATTTGGCGTGACACGGCTCGACTCGGCTCGATTGGGTTCTGCTCGGCTCGGTCTGAGTCGACTCAGCTTTATTCGGCTCGATTGGGTTCGACTCGGCTCGGTCTGGCTCGACTTGGCTCAATTGGGCTCAATTCGACTCAATTGATTGGGATTGATTGGGCTTCACTCGGCTCGATTTGGCTCAAATTGGCCCAGTCTGGCACGATTGGGCTCGACTTGACTCGGTCCCGCTCAATTGGGCTCGACTAGGATTGATTGGGCTCTACTCGGCTCTATTGGGCTCGACTCGACTCGATTGGGCTTGACTCGGCTCAGTCTGGCTTGCTCGGCTTGATTGGGCTCAACTCGGCTCCATTCGGGTGAAGACCTCGTTTTGGAATTTCGAAACCACGCTGGTGCGATGCGCGATATCGTGTTTAGTTAATAAATTGAAAAATCCATCAATTCATGTGCAACCAGTAATAAGAAATCGCGATAAATGTAATTAAATAAAAATTATTCTAGAAAAATTTTCCTCAAAAAGTATGAAGTCTTGGCATTGGTGACGCGAAACTAGGCTAGTGAGATTCAGGATATTGCGTTTAATATAAAAATCGAAAACGCTATCGAATTCCATAAAGGCGTTAATGAAAATACTGCAACTTTTTTGAAATTTGTAAAATTCTAGAACTGGAAAAAATTAATTTCTGAACGGCGCTGTTTGGGGTTTAGAAACATGGATAGGCTGAAAGAGGACATCGAATTAAGTTGAAAAATGAAAACCCCATCGAATTTGGACAAAGCGTTCCGGAGTTATAGCGGATCGAAAAAAAATTGACCCCCCCCCCCCCCAGTCGCCAAAAATTTACAGTAATTTAAAATTTTGCAAAAAAAAATTTTTGCGTTATTTTTGATGGCGAATCGATTGGCAGTACTGGCTACGAAAAATTTTTTTTTGAAATTTTTGGTCAGAAAAAAAAACATGGAAAAAGTATATTTTTAAAAAGATTTGATGTCTTTGCCTATGGTCAGAGAATGATCCAACTCTGTAACTTGGCAATCGCTCAAATCCATTCAGCTGAATGGCACAGTAGAGTAAACTAAAGTAAATTCCCTATACAATGTTCTGAAGGGGTGACTGACAGAGAGTAATCCAACAATAAAACATTTTGCAATAATGTTGGCATTAATGTAGCCAACTCACTGTGTACGTAACAGTCATTCAGCTTACATTGGCAGAGTGAGATATTCCCATAGATTGCATTGGGAAGAGTAATTCAGCTGAGGCGATATTAGATTTCAAACTAAACCAACCAGTTAACAATGTTTGCTTTGACAGAGAGTGGTGGCCTATACAAACAGTATGGGTGTACTGAGTATAATAATCTTGGCAACCTCATCGATTTATTACTAAGCCTTCTGTAGAAATGCATTACATAAGCCATTTTTCATCACGACACCAGCTGTTATTGGTGTTATTTTACCATTGCGCCTATGGCGTTTTTTAGTTTATGTCTATTTTTCGAGCCCACGGCTCATGGACGAAATAGCGGAACATACCAGGGACCTTATAATCGCGGTATCTAGATGCTGTGAAAATTTCGGTCAAACTTAAGCCAACCAATAACAGTAGGTCCCCAAACGGAAAACCGACTGCCATGGCCAGAGGTACCACCCTCTCCGCCACAGTGAAATCAGGGCACACAGAATCCAAGGAAGCTCGGTTGGGTGAGGACTGGCTTCCAACCATGCCTATGCAAGGGCCGAGACCCATGCACTTTAATTATAACATCACCTCGAGTTCTGTGTACGCCAAACTGCACATTGAAACGATAATGATAATCAACACAAATACCATCATATGAATCGTCTCAAACCCACTTAACATGAATGAAGATGTCCACATATTTTGCATTCCTAACATTTTAACTTTATAATTAATTTAATCAGAATTGATTTAATCTAATCGGAAATTGCAAACATACAGAAAATAATAATTTAATTTAAATCATTTATTTGTGCGATTGTTTATTTTTATTACCATTTAATAATTATTCGCATTATATTTCTGAAATATATATTTTATGAACAAAAATTAATATTTTTGAAAGGTTACCGATGATAATGTTGAAATTTTGGAATAAAATATATTACTTTTAGCGGGAAACTTCCTTGAGCCCAGGTCATGCCAATAATAATACAAGCACAATCTTAGCGCGTCTAAAGATTTTTTGTTACTTCTGTTTGCACAAATTTGGAAATCGTAAATTTTTACTTACATTGGGATGGATCATTTTGATAAGGATGCTTTCATTCATATAAAAGTGAGATAATTCACAACCTTGACCCGGCACGACAAGGAGTGAGCTAAAATGCCGTACTCATGTTTTAAAAGCTGAGTGGGCTTTTGTTCACAATGGGAGATCAAAGTTTCCACTAAGTAACCATTAGGGTTCAATGGGCCTCACAAAGCCATTGAATACGATATCGTATATCCATACGACACGTTAACTTATCCTAAAGGTCACCAATAGGAGGAGCTTCCGGTTGACGTCACTCCTTTGATCACAATCGGGGCCAAGCATCAAGAACTCGAACCAAAATACGGCTCGAGGTCAAACTTAAGCCAACCAATAACAGTAGGTCCCCAAACGGAAAACCGACTGCCATGGCCAGAGGTACCACCCTCTCCGCCACAGTGAAATCAGGGCACACAGAATCCAAGGAAGCTCGGTTGGGTGAGGACTGGCTTCCAACCATGCCTATGAAAGGGCCGAGACCCATGCACTTTAATTATAACATCACCTCGAGTTCTGTGTACGCCAAACTGCACATTGAAACGATAATGATAATCAACACAAATACCATCATATGAATCGTCTCAAACCCACTTAACATGAATGAAGATGTCCACATATTTTGCATTCCTAACATTTTAACTTTATAATTAATTTAATCAGAATTGATTTAATCTAATCGGAAATTGCAAACATACAGAAAATAATAATTTAATTTAAATTATTTATTTGTGCGATTGTTTATTACCATTTAATTATTTGCATTCAATTTCTGAAAAATTAACCTTCGAAAAGCTAATTTAACAATGCTAGGACGTCTAAACATTTTTTTGTTACTGCTGTTTACACAAATTATGATTCCTTAAAATTTTACTAACATTGAGTTGTATTAGTTCGTTGTGGGTGGTATCATTCATATAAAAGTGAGATAATTCACATTCACAGCCTTGTCCCGGCACGACAAGGAGTGAACTACAACTGTAATTGCACCAAAATAATATCAAAACTTACAAATACGACACATATTATATTAGGCCATATATACACGTGGCAATATATATGCCATATACAATAATATGTCGCAATTCGTAAGAATACAATACGTTAATTAAAATAAATATAATAATTAGGATTTGGCCTCCCCTACTCCCCTACAGCCAATCCCATGAAATTCCCATTCCCATGTTGAAGTTTCTGACTTACTATTATCCGGCAGCCAGTTTGATTTCGGACAGTATGCTTGTTTCCATGGTAACGCGTTATAGAACCACAGAGACAGCCCCTTTGGGTCCCCGTTATAGCAGGAACTCGTTGGGTAACTGCCCGGCCACGGATTTTATCCGATCTATTTCAGCCAACTGTTCGGCCGTGGGCTTACACCGGCGCCGGATGGTTTCATCGATCGGGAATAGTAAGTACAGTCCCTTCTTTAAGCGAACTCTAGAGAACCCCACATAGGATCCTTGGCCGTTAAAGCCACTGAAGCGCTCCGCATTCCATTGCCCAATGATTAGGACAATGAGTGTCAGACCTTGGACTTTGTATACAGTTAACGAATACGCTGGAGACATGGGTATCTGACGCATATTCGTTATGCGGAATTGTAGGTGTTGTCCAAGTTTAATCGATATACCCTTAATGACGATTGGTGACAGTGGGAAATAACCATCAGGGATGTTTGGAAATGAAATAGGGCACTTGGTAAACATGGGTTCCAGAATAACAAAGTCAGGTAGACAGGATGCGCGCTTCACCATCTTGAGATGTCCGGGAGCATACGGTTCATCGGTAAATGTCGTACCATGGGGAAACTGAACTCCTCTGACGAACGCCAAAGTTCCGTTAGCTACGCCAAGTTCCACCGCAACGTTAGAACTGACCATAACTGGCATGTCGAGGAAAATATCTAACAACGGTGGAAGGCCATCACATTGGTCATCGCGTATGTATTTCATGATGCCTGGAAGTCCGCCAGTCATTACTGCCTGAATACGAACAATATCCAGTCCCATAGCCCCAACAAGTTTACTGTTGATAGCTACACGGCAGGCATTGGTAGAAACAACAACGGGGGCGAATGATCCAATTACCTCGTTCAAATGATCTGGAATTTAACAAATACAAAATTTGATGAAGTGTAACTGATTCATGTGAACGATTCGCGCGAAATACTTCAAAATAAGAGGTATTATTTTTCTAGAATATTAATTTTATATCATATTATTAAATAGCTAATATATACGCTAGAACAATAAGGACATTTTGTATTCTCAAATTTATCATATTCTAGCTTATTTGGCAGAGCGCAGGACCATTTGCTATTAGTTAATGGGATCGAGACCCGACGACAGCAGTCTATTTTTTTGTAAATCCATTATTTGATTTTATATAATTATTACAAATGATATGGGTAAATACGTGCAGTGCAGACCCTGATAATAATTGAATTTCGGTCAATTAAAATTAGAGACAAAAGTAGCTTTTTACTTATACTTTTTTTCTTATCGAAGAAAATTAATTAAAATAATTTCCCACCCGAACTCTGAAATAAAAATGTTGGGGACAACGGGACTGAGACATACAGAACTCCGAGACCAATAATGAGGGGGGGGGGGGGGGGGGGGGCACATACGGACGGACCCCTGAGAAAAAAAACTATTCACGAGGTAATTTATTAACCGAGCGAGACGAACTAAAGAAACGTTAATAAAGTATCGAGAGAATAATTAATAATATTGTTCAACTTTTATGATGTAATATAACTTTTATTAATTCATAATAATTGAAATCTAAAACTGATTCTATTTCGTGGCTTAATTTATTATAAGTAGTATTTTTGCCTTTCTACCAATTTTTGGGGTATATTAGAGCGAAAAAATAACAATTAAATAATAAAGAAATTTTGAACAGATTAGTGGTCTGTCCTTCTGTTTCCCATAATAGATATTAGAAAACTCAGTCCAAGGTTTTTTACCACAGTCTACAAAACGGTTGTTCAATTAACATACCTGCATCGGTAACGACTCTTTCATTGATAGAGTCAATGCTTTCTGCAGACCAAACGCCTTGGCGAGCATCGGAAAGTATATTTCCCCATTCAGGGTCATCAATATGACGCCAATTCTTCTTAAGTTCGACGATAACATCAAACTTCAACCATAACTCCCTTCCAGATAGCTTCTCAAGTGTGGGGCAATCTGCGAGTGTCGCATGTACTCTAGTCAATGGCGTGGAGCAGACGCTAGGTAGCTGTAGAAAGTCCCCACAACAGAGAACATGGAAACCGCCAAAGATGGATTCCTTCTCATCCGATATTTTGCATAAGGTAGAGTTAATCTTTTCGAAGAGATTTGCTCCCACCATCGATATCTCGTCGATGATGATGAGGATTACTCCATCATAGCATTTTCTTAAAGCTGTAAGTTGACGGCGAGAAAGCAGTTTCTGACCCCCACGGGAGACTGGTATGTGCAGGGATCGATGTATTGTACTTCCTCCAATGGAAACAGCACTGATTCCAGTTGGAGCCATAATCTTTACAGCTCCGGGTTTCCACATGTCTGTTAGTTTTTTCACCGCGTTTATCACGCGGCTTTTCCCTGTTCCCCCTTCGCCAGACAGGTGCATTCGTAGCTGGGTATCAGAAGTCCCACAAATACCCTTGAGAAGAGCTTTGCCAATAATGCGAAAGGCGTCCAGTTGATCTCCAGTCAATCCTTCAACCTTCGCCACATTATTTAGGTCGGGGCAAATTGCAGTTCCTTCTTTAATTGAAGTCATTGCCTGTGGTGACAACTGAATATCTGGGGAGAGGGCATACTCCAGGCGTTCTAGAACAGCCTGTCGTGTAGGAAAGTTATCATTCAAACTGCCGACAATGGTTTGAGGATTATCAACCTGAATCATATGATTGTCGATAGCCTCCTGGATATCCGCCAATGAGGTCCGGGAGCCGTTAACGGAAGTCGCCTCATGCCAGTTTGAGTTTGGTTGGGCTTCCACTGAAGATAGTTGGGTGTCATTCATAGCGTCACTTCCAAATCCCAATGACTCGAGGACTCCGACCTCGGGGACATCTTTGGCAATTAACCGGCTAATATGCAGAGTTGATAAACCAATATCGGCATTGTCTTCATCCTCATCTGAATGACAATTTGGGTTGTTATCCATTTCTTGTTCAGCAGTTGGATTATCGTTGTCACAACCATCATCATTCTGCGAGGAAAGATCTCTCAGTACGCGTTGTTGTTCATTGGCTTCCTCCTGTCCAATGTAATACTGCTGCATGTGTTCTAACAACAGCGGTATAGAATCAGCTCCATGCCAAGATGACATCGAATCCCACCAAGATTGACCATTTGAAGGAATGAGGTCGTGTGAAGATCGGAAAGGCTTGGTCAGGATTAAGGCAAGTTGAGCGTATTTATCATGTTCCAATTCATTCCGTCTATCAGGCAACCGCGGGCCAATTATATCCGGAATTACATTGGTTTTTCGTTTAACAACGCCGTGAGTCAATCGTTGTAGGTGTAGAATTCGGAATTTGAGAACTTCACCTGTTTTCCCCGCAATAGAGACCTTCTCATACTGCTCCACAAACTCATACAGATTAACGTTGTCGAGTCCATCAGGGCGGTTGCAGTAGTCTTCCCACTGGGTGACTGACAGGTATTCCCCAGTTTGGCGATCTCTTTCAAGCAGGGTCTCATATTCCTCCTTCTGAAGAATCGCATATGCTTGCGATAGGAGCAACGTTGAAAACCTATGTGATACATATGTTAGTTGCCCCTTCCGTTCGATAAAGAAGGCAGCGAGAGGTGCAGATATTTCCTGTTTGCTACTGATCGTATAAACAATGCTGTTAATCAGTTTCGCAGCAGCAGCGTGGGAACGAGACGTATTTAAGTCTTCCAAGGCTTTCTTTCTATCGAACGCTGCTAGGATCATCGCAGTCTGACTCTCCACACTTTGCTGAGACTTCGTGACATATTTGACAACATAAAACGCCAGAAGTGAACCAGCTGCACCAATGAGAATTCTGCAGTCATGATTACAACGAAGCAGCTCGAGTAACACAGGAACATAAGAGTTTATATATTCGTTTCCTATGACTCTAGCGTGTTCCACTTGACCATCTTCGAAGGTTGTAATCTCCACTGGTCCTGTACAAAATAATGATAAACAATAACATATTAATATTAATTAATGTATGGCATACTTTTAGTATTTTCATTCTACATTTAAATTCCCCTTGATCATTATTAACTCGCGATAAAAATATTAAATTTGCGAGAAAATTATTACACTCGCGAGAAAATTATTAAACTCGAGATAAAATCTCGCGAGATTAATAATTTTCTCGCGAGTTTAATCATTTATTTCGCAAATAAATAGAAGAATATCAAGGGGAATTAAAATGTCGAATAAAAGTATGCCATATTAACGTCATATACATTAATAGGCCTGTCATACAATAACATTTTACTTGCGGAAATTACCTGGGGGGGGGGGGGGGGGGGGGGGGTTGACCTCCCCACACCCCCCCCCCCCCCCCTTTCGAAATTCAAGAAATATGTACCCGAAAAATACAATGTTTTCAAAAAGACAAAATATCACAATTGATAGATAACAATCTCAACTATACTAGGTTTTCCGGCATGCTGAATTCGATGGTTACATTTTCCAAGTGTTTAAATTTTGCTAGGGCCTTCTACCGGGATACGGATCCACTGGTTGATTTTAGGGCACCGAACTGCACGAAAAATACAAGTAGCATATTTTTCAAACAGACTAAATTTCAGAATTTTTCGATAAAAATGTCAACTACTTGGTTTAGCGGCATTGTGAATCGATGGTTACATTTCCCAACGGTTTAAAGACGGTGCAGCATGAAAATTACAAGTAGATCTTTTCGCTAATCACGTGGGGCCGAAAATTACCCTTCGCATGTCTGAGTGACCCTACAACATGTTTTATCGTATTCAGCACTCCAGAAAACACATATAAACCAAAATTTGAATATTAGTAACATTACAATCTGTAAGTAACAAGTAATGTAAAGTTTACAGCTATCAATTAATTATTTAAATTATATTGAAAATTAAACTTGAAATTCGCGGCTTCGTGATTAATTTTGTTAGGTACAATCTTTGTCTACTTTGATGTCCGATCAATCGTAATTATTCAAATTGCGTCATCATTTCAAATTATATATTATTCAGGGTTTCCACTCTAGTTTAGTTTCAATTTTCCCTGACTTTTGAAAAACTTCCCCGACTGCAGGTACACAACATTTTATAGCATACTTATATATTTTTGGCCGCTTTATTATATTTCAAACAAAGTTACGAGTTAAGCGATTAGAGTGTACCCATAATATATTTAGTGATGTGAGGATCGATGTGAGGGCGAAGCGAGCTTAAAAAATTTCACACTTTTTCACAAATTTTCGCTTATCAAACTTGTCCTTTGGGGCGAGCAACGCAGTCAGGGCCAGCCTTAGCGCACAATTATAATTAGTGAATAGGGCAAAATCACATGTCCGTCTGTATGAAAAATTCATTCGTAAATAACTTTTGAAGATTTTAACCATTTTCAACCAAATTATATATGGGCGTACTAGAGAAAAAGTTGACAATATTTTTTAAAGTTACGGGCAAATACCTCTCGAACATTATTGATTACAGATCAATTCGAACTTGTTTCGAACTAATAATTATTTTTTAGAAGAACCTATGAATTATAAATATACTTCAAATTGAAATAAATATAGTACAATAAGTACTTACCCCTAGGGAATTGGAATCGACATTGGGAACCAGAAGTGATCGCAGATTTCTTGGTGCAAGAAGCGCGATGCCGCCAATCATGTAGATTAACACGTTGAGCAATAATGCTCGATATAATCTGAGCCGCCATAGTCCCACTTTCAGTGGGGCGACACTGTTGCGGAGGAGTAGAATTGTTTAGAATCACCTGAACCTCTCCGTCAGTTAGTTGGATTGATTCTTCAACAGAATGACGTGTAATGGCAATAGAGAGCAGTTCGGACGCAGTAAACTTGTTGCCGCAAACGGTACAGGAAGCGACAACTGGTTCAGATGAATTACCAAACGACCGTTTACTCGCCGATACAGGTATTGCCACAGGTTCAAGAGAAACCGCGCAATTGTGACACTTCGATGTATCGATTGGAATGGATGTCTTTATAACAGTGTCGGCGAACTCAATTAACTTTCCCTTAGAATCTGAATCCAGATCTTTAAACTGTTGCGAAGTGGCTGGGAAACCGTGAATCCAGATAAGGGAATGTAGATGTAAGGCGCCACGGCCTGCAGTTTCGGGAACAGCAAAGAAAGCCTTCGTATGGCCGAAAAGGCCACGTTCATTCCCGCTCTCGTTAGCCGAGTTCCATCCGAGAACATTGCGAATGAAGTGGGTGACCAAGCGATCGAAATACTTTGCCGCAGCGTGTGGGTTCTTACCGAGCGCTGCAAACCGAGTATACTGTGACACAATATAGCGAACCAAGTCCTGCATTATAAAATATAATGAATACATAACAATTTATAAATTGGAAAAGTGAATCACTAATTAATAATCAACAATATTATACATTTGGTGAATAATATAATATGCCATTTGTCAATATAAAGAATACGCATGAATAACATATAATACTGAAATACTCTATCGATCAACTCTTTCTATATATTTAATTTGGTTGTGTTAATTTTGGTTATTATTAATCGCGATTATCATGTGCCCTATATATTTTATGCAGTCTTTGAAGTATAATATTTTGTGATACATTTTATATAATATTAATAGTATATAAGATATAAAGAATATGTCAAACTGAAAAGACAGGATATTCCGTTTTAGGAGTTGAAATCTATCTGCCTGATGAACGCAAGTAGTAGTGTATAATATTGTTAAAAATCAATATCATGTTTGTTTGTATTTTTGTTTGTTTAAAAATAGATGTAAGGTGGTCGAACTTACCGGCTACATTATTTGGTTGACCTAGTTTGTGAACTTTTGAAACTACGCAACAGTTTGCTGAGTGAGAAAGTTGAGATAATTGTATTTCCTGTAGTGTGTCAATACCAAAGGATACATACATAATACAGTTTCAATTTGACTAGTAATTTCTTGCTCGATTTTCCCTGGAAGAGAGTTTCATTTTAAATGTCTTAAAGTCCTCCTCCCCTTCTAAATGGAGAAGTTAAATGATAAATAAATCACTGTGTAACTATGGTAACTATAATTAACACACTAAATCACACTAACCCTGAAGGTTGAAACATTCCGTAAATATTAAATATATTATATTTACTACCCAGCAGAAGCCATTTGTGAAAGTATTAAAGTCTAAAGTGTCATGCCCAGGAGGGACATACCAGTGAGAAATTTTCATACACTTTTCTCGATTCGACTCTGGGCTGCCAAATACTTATAGTGTATAGTGTAAGCAGATCATGGATGCAGCATCCACTCAAATCCAGGCACACTTGGGAATATAGTATACTTGATTGTGTGCCAACTGAGTCTTTTAAATAAACTTTGCTGCAGTTACCAGAGGCAGATTTTTGACAATTCCATCCTCCCGGAAGATATTCTAGTATGTGAATTATTGTCAGCGCTTTTTTTATTATTTATGGATGAGAAAATCGTTTACTCTTACTAAGCCAGGAGATGCCTGTTTACCACAATGGGTGACCTTCTACAGTAAACACGCAAACTTCGACATCATCCAATCTTTCTCCAGGGAATCCTGCTAATAATATTTACTTTTGTTTAAAAATTGTCTAGCTGATTATTAAATTGTAACCTGCGCTATGACACCCATTTATTGTTTTAGTTAGTTATTGATAAATATTGGACGAAGATTAGTTTCTGGCGAAGAACAGGCAAGAAAGATTGCCTTCAAGTGGAAGTTTCTTGAAGATGAAGAAACTCCTAACCCAAAACACTATGAAACTTTCCTTTCTGTTTAAGTTGTATTTAAAGGAATATCACCCATAGACCAAGCTATTGCCAACAATACAATCATTATTTAATTTTCCACACTTTATAGTAGAAAAATATGCATTATAATTACTACTACATACTACTGATACTAAGTCTAGCTCAGTGGCAATGCTCTAGGAATCGGACAATGAATTAGAGGTCCTTCCAGACTTCATGTTTGATGCAGTTTAATTTCTCCCAAGTCCAATATCCTTTTCAATTTGGTCTATATATGTCATAACTGGTCGTCAACAGGAATGCCTCCGTGTATTGGTTTGCCAGACAAGTACATCTGGTATGACCTCGTCTTCACTTCACCTGCAGTGACCACTGAATTATAATAACCTGCAATCACATAGAGATTAGAGATGAAACGGTAGGCGGTAGCCAGTGGGGTATTCATGATAGATTAATTAATATATTGTCGCAAGTTGTCAGCGGACAGTGACAACCAGGCAGTATGGGCGTCTGACTGGCTGAAAATGAAAGTAGTTGCAATGAACGTTATTGGCCTAACGGCCTGCTTCAGGCTATAATGAAATAATATATAACTGACATTTAAAAATGCATCCACCAACACCAAACTGAACACAACCAAATGTACACAGGGGGGGGGGGGGGGGGGGGGGGGGGGGTACAAATACTGAGAAAAAAACCTGATTACAATAGACACATTTTTAAATGTCAGTTTTACACTATTCTATTATAGTCTGAAGCAGGCCGTTAGGCTGATAACGTTCATATCGCATCATGTTCATAACCGCAACTAACTTTATTTTCAGCCAGTCAGACTTCATGACACTGTCCGCTGACAACTTGCACCTATAGATTTACCTATTAGTTTTTATATTAGCATACATGTGATGTTATATCTCCATACTGGTCTCCATACATAATTATTATCAATTTAGGGAAATGAACAGGTTACAGTTATACGTTATTCTAACCAACACAATAAACTAAAGTCAATATAAGAGGTTACAGTTTTAATTTTAAAGGTAGTGAGTGAGATGATATTTACGTCGATTTTCCACGTCGATTGCATTGAAAGTCCCATACCCCCCCACCCCCCCAAAAAAAAAAAAAAAAAAATCTGCATTAATGTGGTTTGAAGATGAAGGTCTGAGGGATGGGATATATTAGATTGGACGATGTCTATTATATTTATACACACCAGGAATGATTAAATAATAATATTACATATAAAAAAGGTAAAAGTGGATATTTCTTGTTTTCCAGATATTCTACCAAATTTATGGACTTGCCTGTTGTTGGATCCACTTGCGCTCCACATCGGAACATAAAGACCGACCAACCTCGAAAATAAACCTAAATAAAAAACTATCCGTGTACTAAAACAACCCGAAATTGTGTGCAGTGGCGCAGTGTGCAGGCACACACAACCGTAAGTTGGTGTTGTTAGAAATAGGCATTTTTGAAAGACTGCTAAAACAATTTTTTTTCGAACTAGATCAAAATCTTTGTCGTAAAATCTTACTCGTCATTTTTGGCTGATCATTACTATTCACAATTATTTAAAGTTATAATTACAATTACAGCACCAGTATCATCATGAATTTCCTTTCTCTTTCAAGACAAACGATTTATCAATAATGAATATCAAAATATGTGAAAATATATAAATAACTGAAGTGGCTGCGACCTGAGTCTTTGTCTGGTTTTGAATACATTACCTAAGACATGATAATTTTATCGAATCGTAACTTAATTAAATTGCATATTCTTTAGAGCCTCATTTGAATCGACAAGCAGTTCTTGCTCAATCGAAGACGAATCATCTGTGTTCTCTGAAGATTCGTCAGTTGATGGCCGGGTTTGTACAGTGGCACCTCTTTCGACTAATCGTGGGTCGACATGGAGGGGTGATATAGCACACAGTCGGCAGGTAAGTGAGACTCAGTTGTGGGGTGATGTTGGACCCAATAGAATAGGTGACAGTAGAGTTTAAACATACATTGAGCCAGTGTGCAACTTTTAGGTGTAATTGCTACACTCTTGATAATGATAACTCTTGGTAATGATAAGTTAGTTAAGTTAGTGAGGGTATGCATTTAGGTGGCCTCCAGATGTGTTGATGCAGGAGGGCGGATAATACCATACCACAGGTGGATCGCTATTGCAGGAGTATGTGAGTAGGTCATTGTGAAGGAACTGGGACCTCGTGAATCTAGCAGGCGTACGAGCTAATCACGTGTTAAACTCACACAGTAAAAATTGCATAAGAGTTTTCAAACTTGTATTTTTTGCCGGTGGGGAAAATTGTTGTGCCAGCACCAAAATTTTTGAAAATAAGCAAATTGATCAGTAGATAGTATCATCTTGCTTCATGCGTTATACGGGTTCATGAGGGTCCTGAATCCGATGGAATCAATAAAAACAGCACGGGACATCGCAAACTTGTACTTTTTGGTGATGGGTACGAAATTTGGTGCTAGTACCAAAATTTGCCATATTACGCTTGAAAATACGAGTAGCAATGATCTCGCAAATTATAAATGTACTCCATTAGAATCAGCGCCCCAGAAAACGTGAAAATGTGAATTTATAGCATCGTATAAGTGAATTAAAAATTTTGTGTTCAAACTGAAAAGTACTGGTTACTTGTTTTTTTCATTTTTTGCCTACGTTGAGGACTAAAACAGCTATTTATAGTAATCAGATCATTTAAAAATATTTTCAAATGGCTTTTGCGCCCCAGAAAACATGTATTGAAAAACAATTAGCCGAAAATTGTAACTTTCAAATTTTTTGAAATTGTTCACTACTTGTAATTTTGGTGCTACCAAATAACCACCCCAGTACATTTTTTCGAAATTTATTTTTTAGCCGAAAATTGTAACTTTCAAATTTCATGAAATTGTTCACTACTTGTAATTTTGGTGCTGCCAAATAACCACCCCAGTACAATTTTTCGAAATTTATTTTTTTGGGTCGGTTGCGGACTAGTGAAATCTACGTACAAACAAAAAATCAGACGTTTTCGTTAAAATTTGTACATTTTAAAGTGGGGGGGGGGGGGGCTGTACAACAATTTATAGCCCTGTACTAATAGGGTTAATGTAAGCACTATCTTTTTAGATACGAGGCTACTCATCAGTAGCAAAAGCACAGAATTGGTCACTTAGAAAAAGGTCCCTCTAAACGAACTAACTCATTGTCTAATGTCTATTGCAAAAACTAATAACATTATCATCACAATGTGTGTGCAGGATAATCACTTGCTCCAAGAACATTTCATAGAAATATGGCACTTTAAAGCCTGACCGTTCTGCCTTTGTAAAGTCAGATGAATATAAGAATGATTTACATTTTTTCCATCTCTTGGTCAAAGAATAATAATTATGCATCACCAAAAAGTGGCAACATCCTACCATTGAACAATATAAATATTCAAAACCCTATACAGAATTGTTATACATATTATTCTCTATTTTTAATGGTTTCATTTTTAGCATTATCATCAACACATTAAACTATCATTATTATTTCCGTAAAAGATAAACCAATTACTGCTGTGATGATGATACTGGTTGGTCGGTTGGTCAGGTCAGGTCAGGTATTCTAGGTCATTGATCAAGAAAACTTGCCACCTCCATGCAGCATAAAGGAGGTGCCACCTGTAGCTGTATAGACCCTCTTACTAGGGCAAATCTGGTCCTGTAACTAGGACCCCCTTCGTTCTGGGATAAGGACGCACTTGGTCCTGGATTAAGGACCCATATACTTGGCTGCAGGGGTATATGGCCTGACCAGGCAGATGGTGATCTACCAATGGCTGGTCAGGAGTAGAGTGTTCTCATGTCCACTCTGAGAGCACTTCACTGCGACCTGCACCTGGCAGCAAGGGTACAGGGCATGACCCAGCAGATGAGCTGCAACAGCCAATGGTGGGTCATGTGCGCCAGAGTAGATATGGGTGATGGGCCTCATATCTGACTCCATTGCGACACCCACCCTGTGGAATGGCAAACCAGGGTGCGGTATTTGCCCCGAGAGCTGACTCGGCAAAAAAGCACCCCCCAACCCCCACTATGGATTACATTAGCAATGCGGAGGTCCGGCCACTAGAGGCCAGTGGAATTACCGGACACAATCGGCCTCACAGGCGTCAGTTAACTCCTGACCGGCTGCCTGTCTCACCCCCTACTGGAGAGAGAGCAGCCAACAATTCTTTGAGTCCCTTTCCTGATGACCTTTCTGGCCCAAACCCTGGGTCACCAGGGAGGCCAGATTGTGATGGGGAGAGGGATTCTGGAGTTGGAGGCTACTCTCATGTTCCACCCCGACCAACAAAGCCATTGGTGAATCTGAGGCAAGTCACTAGACTAGCCTCAGTAAACACCCTAACACTCGGGTCCCCAATGCGACAAGGTGAGCTGACTGCCTTGGCAGATAAGCTTTCTCTTAGCGCAGTGGGTGTTCAAGAGCACCGAATGCAGACTGGACAGACTGATGAGGTTCTGATTAAGGACATGGGGGGCGGTTGGCGACTCGCCCTCGCGTCAGCAGATGATAGTGGCAATGGTGGAATTGGTCTATTGATGAATCCAACTGCACATGCAGCATTGGACAAAATAGACCAAATCTCTAACCGCATCATCCGTTGCCACTTCTCATGTTCTGGAAGACTGGCTAAGAAGTTTCCTAAGGTGGTTCTGATTGTGTGCTACTCTCCAACTAGTGTTGCCCCTGTAGAGGAGGTGGAAAATTTCTACCACAATCTACAAGCAGCTACTGATGGAGTGGATCAGCATGCATTCTTAACATTCCTGGGAGACTTTAATGCAAGTCTGCATCAATCACCTACATCGCCCTGGGTCTATAGCAATAGTGTTAACCGAAATTCTGTCCATCTTCAGGATTTTATCTCTGGAAATGGATTGTTTTCGGCTGGAACCCAGTTCAAGAAGCGAACTGGAAAGCTATGGACTCATAGTGGACCCAGTGGTCACAAGTCCCAGATAGACCATATTCTGTTTCGTAGGAAATACAGGAGCTCTATACAAGACTGTAATGCATTTACACTTCGACCCTTCTCCAGTGATCACCGCCTTATTGTGGCCAAGGTAAGACTTAGTCTGCGTGCTAGCAGAACAACGAAATCTGCCTTGCCGCGGCATGACTGGTCCTCTCTGTTGCAACAGCCAAGTGTGAGATCCAGCTTCACACTACAGCTGAGCAACAGGTATGAGGCTCTTGCCTCTGAGGCGGCAGATCACTGTGAGGGCTATACTGCCTTTACAGAAGCAGTTAAGTTAGCAGCTGCAGAAACAGTTCCTGTATACCCTCGAAACAGGAAAAGGGCCCCCTGGACTGACAACAAAATTCAGAAGTGCCGAAATGACCTTCATAAGGCGCAGAAAGAGTCCCGACTCAAACAGACTACAGCGGCCAAGAATGCAGT
This sequence comes from Nemertoderma westbladi, assembly GCA_032718475.1. Lineage (NCBI taxonomy): Eukaryota > Metazoa > Xenacoelomorpha > Nemertodermatida > Nemertodermatidae > Nemertoderma > Nemertoderma westbladi. The sequence goes on along the minus strand of JAUCBJ010006918.1, from coordinate 112,416 downwards.
TAAGGCTGCATCTAGGTCCCTGAACAGGCAGTACTCTGATAATCTACAGGAGCTAATAAACCAACAGGTTGATGCCATCAATGATGCTGACGACAGCAGGCAATCATCCCAGGCATGGAAATCAATCAATCTGCTTACTGGGCGGAAAAGCCAACCAACCACCAAGGTTAAGGCTGAATCACCAGCCGATCGCCTCAATGGTTGGAAAGCCCACTTTGAAAAGCTCCTCAATAATGACAGGGTATTGCCTGATAACTTTATAGAAGTAAAAGTGTCTGAGTCTGTACTCCCAGATATTCCCATTGGCGATATCTCCTTTGCAGAAGTGCAGGCTGCTGCAAAGAGCATTAAGACCAATCGTGCCAGTGGAGTAGATGGTGTTCCCCCTGAGGTCTTTAAAATACCTGAGTGTTTAAAGCTCATCTATCCCATCATAGTAGACATGTACCGAACAACAAGAGTCCCACAAGAAATGAAAACAAATAAGTTGGTGCCAGTTCCCAAGAAGGGCAACCTAACACTCTATGGTTCTTTTCGGGGAATCTCATTGATCTCGATTGCTGCAAAGCTATACAATAGGATTCTATTAAATCGCATCAGGGATCCCATTGAGAGACTGCTCCGTGGAAATCAGAATGGGTTCCGTAAAGGTCGTGGGACCATGGAGCCCATTTTGGCACTTAGAAGGATAATTGAAGAATTATCAAAAAAGAAAGACAGGCATCTGGCTGTTATCTTTGTTGACTTCTTCAAGGCCTTTGATTCAGTCTCTCGCTCACGTATGTTCAGCATACTTTCATTATATGGGATTCCTGATGAAATTATTGCAGCAATCAGATCAGTATACGATGGTTCGACAACATTTGTGTCTACTGTTGACGGTGACACAGAACCATTTGAAGTGTTATGGGGCGTCCTCCAAGGAGACACACTTGCACCATTCTTGTTCATTATTGTGGTTGACTATGTTCTACGCATGTCCTTAGATCATCATAATGATGATGGGGTGATGATAACTCCACCTACTGGCTCCAGAAGTCGAGGAGATCCTGCCGGGTACCTAACTGATCTAGACTTTGCTGATGACTTAGGAGTACTCTCAGAATCATTAGAGGGAGCCCAACGGCTCCTCAGCTCATTAGAACATGCTGCTTCTAGTGTTGGTCTTTTTATTAACTCCAGAAAGACCAAAATTCTGACCGTTAACTTTGAAAGTCCTCAGCAAGTCTCTGATCGGATGAGCATAAGCTCAAAGGATGGTATGCTTGAGCATGTGGACGACTTCTGTTACCTGGGATCATGGATCCGGAAGTCAGGTGAGGACCTTCGAATACGTAAGGGAAAGGCATGGGCAGCCTTGAATAGGCTTTCCAGGATTTGGAAGTCACCGAGAATTAATCGGAAACTTAAGGTCCGATTATTTAGAGCAGCAGTAGTTCCAGTACTCCTCTATGGGAGTCCATGCTGGGCTCTAACTGCTGAGGACACCAAATCTCTGGATGGCACATTCACAAGAATGCTACGCCGGGTTCATTGTGTCAAGTACAATGCACACATCTCCAACCAGACACTATATAACATTGGAGGTGTCTCATTGGTTCCCCCAAGCTTGACACTAGAACAAAACCGCCTCCGCTTTGCAGGACATTGCTTTCGCCGTGAGGACCAGCCAGTGCATAATCTTGTACTTTGGCAGCCTCATGGAGTGAATAAGCATGGTGGACAGCCCATGACTTTCTTGAGACGCATCTTAAAGGACACTGGCCTTAAAGATGCGGATGATCTAGCAAATGTCATGGGTGATAGGGAGTTGTGGCGGTGCAATTTTGTTGACAAGCCGGCACAGCATTCTTAAAAATGCAGCTGCAATGCAGCATGCCGATCCTAGTAGTAGTAGTAGTAGGTTGGTCGGTAGGTGATACCTATATATGTCATTTGCACTGTTTTTGAATTCCCGACTAATTATGTATGGAGTTAGTCAGTGATGAGTTTTTTAATAATAATTGTAAGTATCATATTATATTTGTTGGTTGGTTTAAACTATATTACAATTATTGCCAATTGCGTAAAATATCTATAGTAAGTATATAACCAACCACCCACACATTATATTTTCTAAACGGCTCAGTATTATGTGGTTAATCGAATTTCAATCAATGAACTCCGAATTCTTAATATGGGTCCACAGCTGCTCAACTACCCTTTGTATCATTTAAATTATTTAATAGATGAGTTCATCCTTTGTTGATATTTAATGAATTGTTTTTCTGGCTGTGCACGCACTGTGTACACACTGCTGCACAACTTTATTACCCATTTCTGATTCAGCATTCGACTGATCAACCATGTATAGGTCGTGGACACAGTCCCTATTGTTTATCAGGATTTATTTTGGGCATAAAGATTATGAAAAGCTCCTTCCAGTCCAGACCTACTGTCGATCCAGCCTCTGAGATGACATACCCACCACTCAGGAGCCGAGATTAATTTGTTTCTCCTCCAACGACCCCCCCCCCCCCCCCCCCCCTCATTACATCCAGAGACTCCCTAATGGGGTTCACGACTCAAATTCAAAACCAGATCGATGAGATGCAATAATATCACAGAAACACAATGGCGTTTAAAGAATTCAATAAGATGCTAAAATAGCCGAGATATTTGTGTTTTCAGTTTAAAAATTATTCAAAATATGAAAATGATCTGTGATTGGTCGTGACGTCACTATACGCCTCTGAATTCCATTTATATCAGCATTCAGATACCTAATACAACCTTTGTATAAATTGGGGGTCTTGCTTTAACGCGTATGCGGAGCCTACGCGGAGCCTCTGCGGAGCCTCCGCGTAGGTGAAAATAATTATGTTTTGCGTATCTGAAATTTTTAAGACGGTAAGCGTAGGTAGCCAATAGCTGATATGCAAATCAGTGGGAAATTTAAATTAATGAGACAGTGGACATGCTGACTTAAACAGAACATACCATAATGATAATAATATAAATTAAGTTCTTTAAGAACAGACTAGTAACAGACTGGTACGGTACCCAGTACAGCAAAGATGAATCAGTACGTTCTAAAACGTATACCGACCCATTCTGAGCTATAACAATGCAATACAGTACAGAGGTATACCGATCTTAAAAAGCAAAATATTCTGGCCTATAGGCCTACCGAGCTAACACCGACCTATACCGAGCTAACTCCGATCTACACTGAAACGGTCGGTCAATTTCATTGACCGACCGATTGCATACTATTAAGTATGCAAGGCAGATATGCGTCCCGGTTAGTCCCACTGTCCCATTAAAGCATTTGTGCGGAAACTATACTGCTATACCCTGGCCCCAATTCAGCGGGGATTCAAGTTAATTACAAAGTCAATGTTAGCTTACTTGTAAACCGAATATTAAGGGGGGGGGGGGGGATCCCCCACCATCCGTCTTTATGTCTATCTGACTATCCGACAATCTGTCCGTCAAATATAATAAAAGGGCACACCATCTAGCTAAACGTTTAGCTATATAGCGGGTTCCAGGTCGCAGAATTCATTCGAGTGTCAGTTTTAAGATTCGACGGCTTCCAAATTGTCTGTTTGGCAGTGAGCAAAATTTGAATAATGACATCAGAAATGAAGTCACCAACCCCGAAAACCCATATAGATAATTTTTAGACAGTATACTTTTTATTGGCGGACAGACATACTGACGGACAGACCGACAGTCAAATGGACAGACAGCCATATCTTTAGAAGTAAGATAGAAATTGCTAAACGGTTTTCAAATTTGGAATCTTGATACAAATCTGCTCTAGATTAAATTATTAAAAAAATTGAAAACAATTTTGAAGGGCCTAGTTTTCCTTGAATTAAGGAGGGGTGTGCCTCCCCCCCCCCCCCCCCCCCCCCCTTAGCCGTTAGGGTCTTTTACAGTGCATAAGTATGCGATGATGGGGGTCGAAAAACGAAATTGTGAATTTACTATTATTTAATTTTATCCAACACCCAGCAAACCAACACCTAGCCAACCAACACCTAGCCAACCAACACCTAGCCAACCAACACCTAGCCAACCACACCTAGCCAACCAACACCTTGCTTAATTATTATTAGTTTATTATCTTATTTTATTCCTCGACAGTAATTCCCCTTTGTTTTAGAGCGGCGACATCGGCTTCCGAAATCAACTCCTTAGCTACTTCGGAAATTTTGTAACTTCCTAGCTTTCCCTTCTTGGAAGCAACGATCAATGCATAGGTCATTGAAATGGGTAAACATATAACCAGGTTTAACGTTTTCACGACCATTCAGCAGAAAACACAATTGCCCCCAGAACTTAACGAAGGTCAGGAAGTAGGCCCTAAGCTCCTGACTGCTTGATTGTTAACTGCTTTACAGGGGTTCCAGACTGCCAGACTATTCATTAAGAACTTAACTTACTAGTAACTCTGTCCGCTGCCTCATTTATTTAAATTTCCCACTTATTTGCATATCTGCTATTCTATTGGCTGATTGGCTACCTACGCGCTTACCATCTTATAAATTTCAGATACGCAAAACATAATTATTTTCACCTACGCGGAGGCTCCGCGTAGCCTCCGCATACGCGTTAAAGCTAGACCCATAAATTGGGGCAGTTTGTTACTGCAGGGACTGCTATATTAGTACTGTAGTACAGCTGTACAGTGCAGCAGTCACTGCACTGCAGAGTTGTATACTTGCTTATTTATACGGCGAATTTATACAGTAAACAGGACAACGGCAAGGCACAAGGAGGGGCGAACAGGGGTTCCCGGAACAGCGGCAAGGAGACCGAGGTGGAGGAAAGCGTTGTACGAAACGCACTAGAACATATGATTGTTTAGACAAACGTAAATTGCAACAACAAGTCCAAGCGGTAAAAGAATTAGCTTTACCCCAGTTGATCGTAAAATCAAGAATCTTGAGGAAGATATCGAACTTGGACGTTGTGGTATCATACTAACTAGTTTGGTATTATGTGTTAAATGAACTAAATGAACTACTAACTGTATGTATCTGGTGGTGGTCATACTATAGGTTAACAGCTGTTGGATCCTATTCAAGAGGCGATTGATATACAGTGTTCGGGTGATGGGGTTTGGCTTGTATTATTATTTTTATCATTTATATGTTTATTGATTATATTGGATAAGTAAAACATTTTCCAGTTCATAATAATACATGGCGCAGTGTGTGAAAAAATTTATACAGTAATATTTCGTTTATTTTGTCTGTTTTATCTCGGCAATCTATGTTACTGGTTAACACGTTATGCCTACTAAAGCCGACCTAGAAGAAGAGGTCCGGTTGTTAAAACAACAACTAGAGGAAGCGCAAGCGACTACTACCATGGAAGCCAGCGGTGTGAGCTCGGACTTTCTCAAGGGTATGGCCTTGCTTCTTAAACAATCAGACGATCGTGCAGCAGCTAATCAACAAGTGCTTCATGATATGATCATCAGCAGTCGCCAACCTCCAGTAGGGGGCCCATTCCCTACTGCAGCTGGGGGACACGTCCACTTCGTATGGAAATGCCAAAGTTAGGCTCACCCGAGTCAATGACACTCACTATGTTAGAAGATTGGAAATGTCGCTGGGAGGACTACAAGGTGGGACTCCGCCTGGCTGAGGAAACATTGCCAGTGCAGCGTGCAGCCCTTCGTAATTGCCTTCACGAGGAGTGGTTAAGGCTCTGGGCAGAGGGTATACTTGTTATAGTAGATGCTGAAGATGTGGATGGCATTATCAATGCTTTAACTCGCCACATTCGGAAAAATAGACATCCATTACTAGACCGTGGAGAATTTCACGCACGGACTCAGGGTCGTGGTGAGAAGTTCAATGGATTCTTTGTAGCCCTCCGCGTTTTAGACCGAGCCTGTGCGTGGGAAAATTGTGATCCGCGTTCCGCGTATTGAAAGAGGATTCACGACTGCATGGTGAGCCCTGGATAGGGAATTCGGGCATCCTGCGAAGATTATCCGACAAACCTTAAGGGGAATAACATCAGGCGGACTTCAGGATAACCCTGTCAGCATTAAAACCTTCGTGAATAAGGTAGAAAAGGCGCTAATTGTATTAAAGACCCTAGATGCACCTTACGAACTCAATGCATCGAATAACATCACTACAATAGCGCAGGCACTACCGATCTGGCTGAGGAACAAGTGGAGAAAGATCGCCTTCTCCACCCGGGAGAAAAAAGGTGCGGGGCCAGGGCTGGAGGAGATGTCGATCTTCCTTAACTATGAAGCAGAATTGATCACAGACCCAGTCTACAGTGAGGAGAGTCTCGGTAAAGTACTGAAAGCGGAATGCAGCCGGCCTAAACCCGAACATAGTCCGGCGGACCCATTTCCGAGAGTAAGGCAATCGTTGCCATACGCAACCATCCAGGGGACTTGTAGTTCACAGAACAGCCGTGGTGACTATGGAAGAAACAACACCCCTGACATGGGTATGTGCAACCAAAACAATAAACAATCCGACTCGGACCTGGACGAAACGGGGACATCTAGTCCACATAACAGCCCTGGTAACTATGGAAGAAACAACACCCCTGACGCGGGTTTATACAACTAAAACAACAAACCATCCGGCTCGGACCTGGACGAAATACGCAAGACGCTATACAGAGAGCGTTATAACCCATTCTATAGGTGTCAAATGCATAGAAAGCATGTGCATATGTGGGATACGACGCATAAGACCATTGATTGCGACCAGTGGTGGGCACTGCTGAAAGAAGATCGATTAGACTATACAGGGAGATTTGGGCTATGCCATAGATGCGCGAGGGGAGGACATAAGAAGGATAGGTGTCGAGAGAAACCGCCAAAGTACACTAAGACTGATGGGACTGGAGGCCAAACCATGGCGATGAGCACCATGAGAGCAAAGAGGAAGAGGACGGTACTACTCGGAGTAGTACCAGTGAGAATAATAGGAGAGGATGGGCTATCGGTCACAACACTAATGTTGGTCGATAGTGGAGCAGCGTTCACGCTAACGGAGGGTTGTGTGGCCGAAAAGATAGGGTTACGAACGAGGCCAAGCAAGATGGCGGTAACCACTATCTCGAGTACAGACGAGGTCTTGAAGATGAGAACGGGGCGTTGCAAACGGGGGCTTTAATGCCGGCGCACATATTGAGGGGGAGGCCAGCAAAGGTGGCATATACCAGTGAGGATCACAAGAAGGACGGCATTCTACCGCCAAGTTACCATGAGATGAAGGGTGGCATTTTGCCGTTAGGGACGATGATGAGGAGTTCTGTGGGGCGGAGGAGAGACCCGATTTTAGGGTGGAGGAGAAGGGAAGGTCAGATCCAAGAGAGTTGGAACTGACGGAGGAGAAGGGAAGGTCAGATCCAAGAGAGTTGGAACTGACAGAGGAGAAGGGAAGATCAGATCCAAGAGAGTTGGAATTGACAGGGAGAGTGGGGCGAAGTGTAAGAGGACCTACAGGGGGGCAGTGGGAGAGTTGCCTACTGCAAGAATCACCCTTAGGATGTTGAGTCATCCAATAAGTTGAACTGAGGGGGTGGGAATGAGGGCGATACACCCTTCCCACAAATAAATAATATAAAATAATATATATAAAAAAAAATAATGAGTAGGTACAGTTACGTGTGTCCGATGGGTACATAATGTACAAATATATACATAGTAACATATGGTACGATGTACCAACGTACAGTAATTTACGCATGCCGGGTCAATGGGACCATACATACGCACTAATCAATTATGTACGTCTGATGGGTACATAATGTACAAATACATAAGTAGTAATGTATGGTATGACGTACCAATGTACAGTCATTTATGCATGCCGGGTCAATGGGACCAAATAACGGATCAATGGGAGTAATCACTAGAATAGTAGGATGATACTTTAGACAGATCTCACTGACATGATGTACACATGCGTGGGACCTGATGAGAGTACGGAGAGTGGCAGCAGGGACGGGTTTGAGAATGAGAGTATGAGGGGGAATGAGAATGAGAAAGTATTAGGGTATGAGGAAGTGAAATAAGTGCGAGATTCAAGAGTGGGGGGGGGGGGGGGGTGAGCATAGAGGAGGATGAGTCCCAAAGGGACTGGTGAGAGAGTAAGGGACAAAAGTCCATGAGGAAGCTTAGAGGAAAATTGTGTGGAGAGTGAGGACAATTGTCTCAAACAGAGACAACAGATACTTTGGTGCAACATAGCTCGCGATTGCACCAAGGATGGGACCCATATGGGAGCCAGTCTGGAAAGCCGACCCCGAGAAGAAAACTCCACCCCACATCCAATATTAGATTGGATTCCAGCGGAATTGAAGCGCACTTGAGGTTGATGCTATCTTCTCACCGGGAAGATAGGCTGGGGGGGGAGTGTAAGCGGATTCAATTCCCTACATTGCCCACTGAAAATGGGACCAGTGGCATTTTACCAATATAGTTGGCGATGCGAGATTACCAATAATAATCTCGCCTCATAACCAACTCGGGGGGGGGGGGGGGATACACGCCCTAAGCCACAGAGGGAGGTGAGAGGTCAAACCACCTCAGAGGGACAAACCCAGCTAGCGGGACTAGCACCAGGGGGTAACACCTATAGGGAGTGGCGAAGTGACAATTAGTATATAAGCCAATAGCGGGCAGGGAAGCATGTGGGGAATGACAGGAGGGCATCCATTGGGTACCAAAGGCCACAGTAGTGTAGAACTGAATCCCATATGTATCAATCATATAGTTACTCTAGTAACTGATTACTAGTTCAGTTGACTGCTGTGTGCAATTGTGGAACCGGAATAGTTTTGACCTTCATCATAACCGTTGTGCCTGTTATCTAATATCTGGTTATTGCTGACTGTGCTATTATCTATATTTCTGTGATCATTAACATTTATGTTGATTGCTATACACTTCAAACTCAGTCATTTTCACCGGCCTTTGGCCTACCAGATATATTACAGCCTACAGACGCGGCGACGCATACAATTGATCGGGAATTGACCGAGAATTAATCGGAAACTTAAGGTCCGATTATTTAGAGCAGCAGTAGTTCCAGTACTCCTCTACGGGAGTCCATGCTGGGCTCTAACTGCTGAGGACACCAAATCTCTGGATGGCACATTCACAAGAATGCTACGCCGGGTTCATTGTGTCAAGTACAATGCACACATCTCCAACCAGACACTATATAACATTGGAGGTGTCTCATTGGTCCCCCCAAGCTTGACACTAGAACAAAATCGCCTCCGCTTTGCAGGACATTGCTTTCGCCGTGAGGATCAGCCAGTGCATAATCTTGTACTTTGGCAGCCTCTTGGAGTGAATAAGCATGGTGGACAGCCCATGACTTTCTTGAGACGCATCTTAAAGGACACTGGCCTTAAAGATGCGGATGATCTAGCAAATGTCATGGGTGATAGGGAGTTGTGGCGGTGCAATTTTGTTGACAAGCCGGCACAGCATTCTTAAAAATGCAGCTGCAATGCAGCATGCCGATCCTAGTATGTGCTTAAGAGTATTGTAGACATGCTACGAGTAGAACTTGAAGGACGATTTACATGTCTGAGAAAACTTGATGAGACATTGGGATTCCTACTTGACATTCCTAAGTTACTGAATTCAGACAGCGACTTTAGACCAGAATGCGAGAAAGCTGCAGAAGCTTTCAACGGCGACTTCGATGGGGAAGAACATTAAATGAATGTAATCATTAAATAAATATAATCATCATAAATAAATATAGTATATTTTGCATTTGATCGGAATTTTTACTGTGGGGGGGGGCAGTTTCGAGGTCCTGCCCCCCCCCCCCCCCCTCCAGTCGAAAATGTTGCTACGCCACTGCGTATTTCTTCCATTTAAGTTATTCCTGATTGGCAGCAGCACAGCCTCCTTCTGACACTGTTTTAGACTGATGGCTGGGAGCGGCGAGTGGATGGGCTATGGTGGTGTACCAAGCAGCACAGCCACCTTCTGACACTGTTTTAGACTGATGGCTGGGAGCGGCGAGTGGATGGGCTATGGTGGTGTACCAAGTTAAAGTTTTTCTGCGGCTCCTGGTTTCCATCACCATGGCAAAGGCCAGCTGGTTCTAACATGGATGGCATGGAGCAGCTGGACAGCGCCGCCTGACAATGTCAGCGTAAACCAGCGCTTCATATACATGAGAGGCCATGTAGACTGTCCGCATCCATAGAGCCACCACAATCAGCGAAGTAAATCTTGTTTAAGTTATTTTAAAAAATGCCAAGCGACAGGTATCCCTAGTATCACAGGTCAATGAGTTCCATTTTTGTATGTGCAGCTATGGTGAACGAGCGCTGAACATTCAAGGGGATTTCTCGAGGTTCAAGGTTACTTGCTCATAATCAACGTCCTTACACTCATATGTCATAATGGTATGCAGGATCATCAGCTAATCCGGGGTGGTTATGTGCAATCATTTATACGTTAGCAAGGCAAGATTGGCTTCGACTAATTTCCTAATACGACATCGCTGCAAGTATAAAATCTAATATGTTTTGTACTGTGTGTGTCTCCACCCTCCTAGCTACATACCAGTTTTTCATTGGGTAACATAGATTCACTTACCATATTGGGTTCATTGTTCTGCGGTCTGATGTATGTTTTGGGACAGTGGTAATAGAGTTTGGTGCGATTATAGTAGGACATCGGTGCAATATAGATAGGCTCTGGGTAATCCTTTGTCCAGCTGATGAGGTGTCGGAGATTACCACGTACTGGGTCTCAGACACCGAAACGCAACCATATTTTTGATAAAATTAATTATTTGTTCTACCCCTTTGCGGCGACAAAATGTCATATATTTTATTATAGAATAGATTAGATTAGATTAGATTATATTATTGACTAAAATGGAATAATATATAACAATAAACAAAATATAAATAGCGGTTCGCAGGCATTTAGTCCAAAAAGGTTCACATTTACTTATAAACGTATACAAGTAAACATACATTCATCTGTACGAAGATAACATTAAGATAGATTAAATTAATTAGTGTAGAACAATGTTAATATACGTGAGTACAGTATTTAGTGTTATAAATAAATAACATTACAACGAAATTGCAATCAAATAGCGAAGTTTTTACATGTTAATTACATTAACCGCCAAAAAGACAAAACAGCCTCTGTGTCCTTGTACAGAGATGCGATATTATTAAAACTTCCAGTAATATTGTGACCATAATTTGTGCCAGCGCATCGAAACATATGGTGCTCTTCATCATCTATCTACGTAGGGCATAGGTTGCAGAAGCGTAGCTGTCTGGGTACCGAACGCCAGCGCCCGAGTTCAACTTGTAGACTAGCTAAGTAGCTGTAGACTAGGTAACTAGCTAGCTAAGTAGCTGTAGACTAGGTAACTAGCTAATGCCCACGACACCGGCCTAATACTACTACTACTACTACTACTACTAGGATCGGCATGCTGCATTACAGCAGCATTTTTAAGAATGCTGTGTCGGCTTGTCGACAAAATTGCGCCGCACAACTCCCTTTCAGCCATCACATTTGCTAGATCATCCGCATCTTCAAGGCCAATCTCCTTTAAGATTCGTCTCAAGAAAGTCATGGCCTGTCCTGTCCACCATACTTATTCACTCCATGAGGCTGCCAAAGCAAAAGATAATGCACTGGCTGGTCCTTACGGCGAAAGCAATGTCCTGCAAAGTGGAGGCGACTTTGTTCTAGTGTCAAGCTTGGGGGAACCAATGAGGCACCTCCAATGTTATATAGTGTCTGGTTGGAGATGTGTGCATTGTACTTGACACAATGAACCCGGCGTAGCATTCTTGTGAATGTGCCATCCAGATATTTGGTGTCCTCAGCAGTTAGAGCCCAGCATGGACTCCCTTAGAGGAGTACTGGAACTACTGCAGCTCTAAATAATCGAACCTTAAATTTCCGATTAATTCTCTGTGATTTCCAAATCCAGGAAACCTATTCAAGGCTGCCAATGCCTTTCCCTTACGTATTCGAAGGTCCACACCTGACTTCCGGACCCATGATTCCAGGTAACAGAAGTCGCCCACATGCTCAAGCATACCATCCTTTCAGCTTATGTTCATCCGGTCAAAGACTTGCTGAGGACTTTCAAACTTAACTGTCAAAATTGTGGTCTTTTTGGAGTTAATAAAAAGACCAACACTAGAAGCACCCTGTTCTGATGTGCTGAAGAGCCGTTGGGCTCCCTCTAGTGATTCTGAGAGTACTCTTAAGTCATCAGCAAAGTCTAGATCAGTTAGGTACTTGGCAGGATTTCCTCGAGTTCTGGAGCCAGTAGGTAGAGTTATCATTACCCCATCATCATTATGATGATCTGTGAACATCCATGGAACATAGTCAACCACAATATTATGAACAAAAATGGCGCAAGTGTGTCTCCCATAATACAGGACTCCCCATAATACTTAAAATGGTTCTGTGTCACCATCAACAGTAGACACAAATGTTGTCGAACCATCGTATACTGATCTGATTGCTGCAAAAATTTCATCAGGAATCCCATATAATGAAAGTATGTGAACATACGTGAGTGAGAGACTGATTCAAAGGCCTTGAAGAAGTCAACAAAGATAACAGCCAGATGCCTGTCTTTCTTTTTTGATAACTCTTCAGTTATCCTTCTAAGTGCCAAATGGGCTCCATAGTCCCACAACCTTTATGGAACCCATTCTGATTTCCACGGAGCATGCTCTCAATGGGATCCCTGATTTTAATAGAATTATATTGTATAGCTTTGCAGCAATCGAGATCAATGCGATTCCCCGAAAAGAACCATAGATTATGTTAGGTTGCCCTTCTTGGGAACTGGCACCAACTTATTTGTTTTAATTTCTTGTGTGACTCTTGTTGTTCTGTACATGTCTACTCTGATGCAATAGATGAGCTTTAAACACTCAGGTATTTTAAAGACCTCAGGGCAAACACCATCTACTCCACTGGCATGATTGGTCATAATGCTCTTTGCAGCAGCCTTCCCTTCTGCAAAGGAGATATCGCCAATGGGAACATCTTGGAGTACAGACTCAGACACTTTTATTTCTATAATGTTATCAGGCAATACCCTGTCATTATTGAGTAGCTTTTCAAAGTGGGCCTTCCAACCATTGATGCAATTGGCTGGTGATTTTGCATTAACCTTTGTGGTTGATTGGCTTTTCCACCCAGTAAGCAAGTTGATCGATTTCCATGCCTGGGATGATTGCCTGTTGTCATCAGCATCAGTGATGGCATCAACCTGTTGGTTTATTTAGCTCCTGTAGATTAACAGAGTACTGCCTGTTCAGGGACCTAGATGCAGCCTTAACTGCATTCTTGGCAGCTGTAGTATGTTTGAGTCGGGACTCTTTCCGCGCCTTATAGAGGTCATTTAGGCACTTCTGAATATTGTGGTCTGTTTGAGTCGGGACTCTTTTCCTGTATACAGGAACTGTTTCTACAGATGCTAACTTAACTGCTTCTGTGAAGGCAGTTTAGCCCTCGCAGTGATCTGCCGCTTCAGAGGCAAGAACCTCATACCTGTTGCTCAGATGTAGTATGAAGCTGGATCTTACACTTGGCTGTTGCAATAGAGAGGACCAGTCATGATGTTCGTTGTCACATTTCGTTGTTCTGCTAGCACGCAGACTAAGTCTTACCTTGGCAACAATAAGGCGGTGATCACTGGAGAAGGGTCGAAGTGTTAATGCATTACAGTCTTGTATAGAGCTCCTGTATTTCCTACAGAACAGAATATGGTCTATCTGGGACTTGTGACCACTGGGTCAACTTTGAGTCCATAGTTTTCCAGTTCGCTTCTTGAACTGGGTTCAAGCCGAAAACAATCCTTTTCCAGAGATAAAATCCTGAAAATGGACGGAATTTTGGTTAACACTATCTCTATAGACACATGTAGGTGATTGTGTATGTGTATGTGATTATAGGTCAGGTCAGGTATTCTAGGTCATTGATCAAGAAAACTTGCCACCTCCATGCAGCATAAAGGAGGTGCCACCTGTAGCTGCATAGACCCTCTTACTAGGGCAAATCTGGTCCTGTAACTAGGACCCCCTTCGTTCTGGGATAAGGACGCCCTTGGTCCTGGATTAAGGACCCATATACTTGGCTGCAGGGGTATATGGGCTGACCAGGCAGATGGTGATCTACCAATGGCTGCTCAGGAGTAGAGTGTTCTCATGTCCACTCTGAGAGCACTTCACTGCGACCTGCACCTGGCAGCAAGGGTACAGGGCATGACCCAGCAGATGAGCTGCAACAGCCAATGGTGGGTCATGTGCGCCAGAGTAGATGGGCCTCATATCTGACTCCATTGCGACACCCACCCTGTGGAATGGCAAACCAGGGTGTGTTATTTGCCCCAACAGCTGACTCGGCAAAAAAGCACCCCCCAACCCCCACTATGGATTACATTAGCAATGCGGAGGTCCGGCCACTAGAGGCCAGTGGAATTACTGGACACAATCGGCCTCACAGGTGTCAGTTAACTCCTGACCGGCTGCCTGTCTCACCCCCTACTGGAGAGAGAGCAGCCAACAATTCTTTGAGTCCCTTTCCTGATGACCTTTCTGGCCCAAACCCTGGGTCACCAGGAAGGCCAGATTGTGATGGGGAGAGGGATTCTGGAGTTGGAGGCTACTCTCATGTTCCACCCCGACCAACAAAGCCATTGGTGAATCTGAGGCAAGTCACAAAACTAGCCTCAGTAAACACCCTAACACTCGGTTCCCCAATGCGACAAGGTGAGCTGACTGCCTTGGCAGATAAGCTTTCTCTTAGCGCAGTGGGTGTTCAAGAGCACCGAATGCAGACTTGACAGACTGATGAGGTTGTTATTAAGGACAAGGGGGGCGGTTGGCGACTCGCCCTCGCTTCAGCAGATGATAGTGGCAATGGTGGAATTGGTCTATTGATGAATCCAACTGCACATGCAGCATTGGACAAAATAGACCAAATCTCTAACCACATCATCCGTTGCCACTTCTCATGTTCTGGAAGACTGGCTAAGAAGTTTCCTAAGGTGGTTCTGATTGTGTGCTACTCTCCAACTAGTGTTGCCCCTGTAGAGGAGGTGGAAAATTTCTACCACAATCTACAAGCAGCTACTGATGGAGTGGATCAGCATGCATTCTTAACATTCCTGGGAGACTTTAATGCAAGTCTGCATCAATCACCTACATCGCACTGGGTCTATAGCAATAGGTTAACCGAAATTCTGTCCATCTTCACGATTTTATCTCTGGAAATGGATTGTTTTCGGCTGGAACCCAGTTCAAGAAGCGAACTGGAAAGCTATGGACTCATAGTGGACCCAATGGTCACAAGTCCCAGATAGACCAGATTCTGTTTCGTAGGAAATACAGGAGCTCTATACAAGACTGTAATGCATTTACACTTCGACCTTTCTCCAGTGATCACCGCCTTATTATGGCCAAGGTAAGACTTAGTCTGCGTGCTAGCAGAACAACGAAATCTGCCTTGCCGCGGCATGAGTGGTCCTCTCTGTTGCAACAGCCAAGTGTGGGATCCAGCTTCACACTACAGCTGAGCAACAGGTATGAGGCTCTTGCCTCTGAGGCGGCAGATCACTGTGAGGGCTATACTGCCTTTACAGAAGCAGTTAAGTTAGCAGCTGCAGAAACAGTTCCTGTATACCCTCGAAACAGGAAAAGGGCCCCCTGGACTGATAACAAAATTCAGAAGTGCCAAAATGACCTTCATAAGGCGCAGAAAGAGTCCCGACTCAAACAGACTACAGCGGCCAAGAATGCAGTTAACATTAAATGCAGTTATACAGGCAGTACTCTGCTAATCTACAAGAGCTAATAAACCAACAGGTTGATGCCATCAATGATGCTGACGACAGCAGGCAATCATCCCAGGCATGGAAATCGATCAATCTGCTTACTGGGCGGAAAAGCCAACCAACCACCAAGGTTAAGACTGAATCACCAGCCGATCGCCTCAATGGTTGGAAAGCCCACTTCTTTGAAAAGCTCCTCAATAATGACAGGGTATTGCCTGATAACTTTATAGAAGTAAAAGTGTCTGAGTCTGTACTCCCAGATATTCCCATTGGCGATATCTCCTTTGCAGAAGTGAAGGCTGCTGCAAAGAGCATTAAGACCAATCGTGCCAGTGGAGTAGATGGTGTTCCCCCTGAGGTCTTTAAAATACCTGAGTGTTTAAAGCTCATCTATCCCATCATAGTAGACATGTACCGAACAACAAGAGTCCCACAAGAAATGAAAACAAATAAGTTGGTGCCAGTTCCCAAGAAGGACAACCTAACACTCTGTGGTTCTTTTCGGGGAATCTCATTGATCTCGATTGCTGCAAAGCTATACAATAGGATTCTATTAAATCGCATCAGGGATCCCATTGTGAGACTGCTCCGTGGAAATCAGAATGGGTTCCGTAAAGGTCGTGGGACCATGGAGCCCATTTTGGCACTTAGAAGGATAATTGAAGAGTTATCAAAAAAGAAAGACAGGCATCTGGCTGTTATCTTTGTTGACTTCTTCAATGCCTTTGATTCAGTCTCTCGCTCACGTATGTTCAGCATACTTTCATTATATGGGATTCCTGATGAAATTATTGCAGCAATCAGATCAGTATACGATGGTTCGACAACATTTGTGTCTACTGTTGACGGTGACACAGAACCATTTGAAGTGTTATGGGGCGTCCTCCAAGGAGACACACTTGCACCATTCTTGTTCATTATTGTGGTTGACTATGTTCTACGCATGTCCTTAGATCATTATAATGATGATGGGGTGATGATAACTCCACCTACTGGCTCCAGAAGTCGAGGAAATCCTGCCAAGTACCTAACTGATCTAGACTTTGCTGATGACTTAAGAGTACTCTCAGAATCATTAGAGGGAGCCCAACGGCTCCTCAGCTCATTAGAACATGCTGCTTCTAGTGTTGGTCTTTTTATTAACTCCAGAAAGACCAAAATTCTGACAGTTAACTTTGAAAGTCCTCAGCAAGTCTCTGATCGGATGAGCATAAGCTCAAAGGATGGTATGCTTGAGCATGTGGACGACTTCTGTTACCTGGGATCATGGATCCGGAAGTCAGGTGAGGACCTTCGAATACGTAAGGGAAAGGCATGGGCAGCCTTGAATAGGCTTTCCAGGATTTGGAAGTCACCGAGAATTAATCGGAAACTTAAGGTCCGATTATTTAGAGCAGCAGTAGTTCCAGTACTCCTCTACGGGAGTCCATGCTGGGCTCTAACTGCTGAGGACACCAAATCTCTGGATGGCACATTCACAAGAATGCTACGCCGGGTTCATTGTGTCAAGTACAATGAACACATCTCCAACCAGACACTATATAACATTGGAGGTGTCTCATTGGTTCCCCCAAGCTTGACACTAGAACAAAATCGCCTCCGCTTTGCAGGACATTGCTTTCGCCGTGAGGACCAGCCAGTGCATAATCTTGTACTTTGGCAGCCTCATGGAGTGAATAAGCATGGTGGACAGCCCATGACTTTCTTGAGACGCATCTTAAAGGACACTGGCCTTAAAGATGCGGATGATCTAGCAAATGTCATGGGTGATAGGGAGGTGTGGCGGTGCAATTTTGTTGACAAGCCGGCCCAGCATTCTTAAAAATGCAGCTGCAATGCAGCATGCCGATCCTAGTAGATTGTGTAGATGGGTAGGATGTAGGTGATTGATGCAGACTTTCATTAAAGTCTCCAAGGAATGTTAAGAATGCATGCTGATCCACTCCATGCTGCTTGTAGATTGTGGTAGAAGTGGTAGAAGTGGCAAAGGATGATGCGGTTAGAAATCTGGTCTATTTTGTCCAACGCTGCATGTGCAGTTGGATTCATCAATTGACCAATTCCACCATTGTCACTATCATCTGCTGATGCGAGGGAGAGTCACCAACCGTCCCCATGTCCTTAATATAGCACAGCACAGATTGAAAACTATAATTCTGATTTTGCTCGCAATAACTATGGGGTTAGTGCCATGATGCACTTCAACAAGTGAACTATTAAATCTGGTACATAATATTATCTTATATATATCTGTCAGGAATGCTGATGGTATGATATTTGCCGTTGGCCCTGAATGGCTGTTAATGTCAGCAACAAATATTTTGGCTACCAATATATGATTAATCGTTGTTTGGATGACATCAGCAATCCCTTCAGTTAATGCTAGCACCAATGTAATTAATTAGGGGTTCGTTAGCCTAGGGCGTTTAGCCCGTGTGGTTCAACTGTTTGGCCACAAGGCCTTAATTGCTGACCTGACTTTATTTGGTAGCAATCCCCTTTTGGTGAGTAATAATAAATGCCGTGAAATGGTTGATGGCTATTAGGGTGGCATATTAGTAACATGTATCCAAAAATTTGTATATTGTGAGTTGATCAGATGAATGCAAATTTTGTAAGTTTATAAAAAGATTGTATAAAATGCATCCCATCGATTCAAGTACGGACCTCATACATTGTTAATTGGCTGAGATGAGATATTATTTCATCCAGTGGAATTTGTCCTTATTTTCATCCATGGCCCCTTGTTGTACTACATCTACTACTGTACAGTGTACATGCTGTACTACAAGGTAATGCTTCATAGTGCAGTGGTGCGAATTTAATGCAACTAATTATTGTTATGTACGAGAAATAGGTTTGGCACCAAAATAAATTAAATAATAAACTGACAAAATGTATGCCATGGTGGATCTATATCATGGATCTATGATCTTATTTAAAGCAGCTGAGAGAAGGTTTTACTCACCTTTTTCACCATTGCTCTTTACAATTGTACCAATGAAACATGACCATGACCAATGAATATTAATGACCTCAGTTTCTGAAGAAATCTAACAATAATTAAGTTACAAATTATCCATATGTACATGATGTGTACAAGCTCAGGCGGCCAGTAAATTAGATTGGATGAAATAGAAATTGGACATTTCGTACACCATCTTCGCAATGCTGAGGTAAGCCATAGAAAAAAACGAATTAAAAGAAGAAATCAGCAAAACCACTTTTGCAAAAAACATCAAAGAATGCGTCTTTGATCTGGTTAACCGAACGTCCTGCATCTCAAGGATTCCAATGTAATGGGATTTTAGACTTATTTAATTAATCGGGCGAAAAATTGATGCATAATTAAGCAAGTCACCATTCTCAGTCGGTAAGTTTTCCATTACAAGCTTTAATGTTGCAACTTTAATTTTATTTGATCATTCAAACAGTAAAAAGGGATTTATTCAATAGTGCGGTCGAAATGGAAAAATCTGGGAACTATGAAATTGAAATGGTAACAAATAAATACTGGTTTAAAAAAATAAATTTATATATAATTGATAACAATTAAATAAATGTATTGTCAAATTAATAAAAGTGGATCTAAGACAATTCCCCCCCCCCCCCCCCCCGGATAATTTCCCCCGAGGACAATTGCCCCCTCCACCCCCCCCCCCCCCCCCGGACAACTGCCCCCCGATATTTTATTTAATGAATATATTTTAAATATTTAAATCCTTTGACTGTTTTCGTATAGTTTTATGAAATTCAAATAATATTAACCTTGATCAACGTCTAAAACTTTAAATTATTTTGTTTTTTTTCTAGAACAATTTGATTGTCTTTTTGCTAGCTATAGCTTTTTTATGAAGTAATTGAATGGTTTCAGCGCGTTAACGTTTTATTATTATTGTAATGAAATACTTTATTTGGAAAATATCGAAATAATTGAGCGCATTAATAAGCAAACATGGATGTTTTATTAAATATAAAACGGACTTAGCTATAAAATTTTATTGTTTAATGTTGTAACAAGTTAGGAAGACTAAATTGATAGTTAGGAACGAATTAATTATTTTTCAATTTTCCTTGGGGTCAATATATTGTTTGGTGATAAGTATAATTGGGGGCAATTGTCGGGGGCAATTGTCGGGGGCAATTTTCCGGGGGGCAATTGTCCTCGGGGGCAATATTCCGGGGGGCAATTGTCCTGACACGAATTTAAATATATTAAAGAAATAAATTTGTTAACTAATATTACATTTGTTAACTAATATTACATTTGTTAACTAAAATATTATACCGTATCTAGTGTTTGCATCAGTAGTCCCGTTGTCAGTCAATTCTTCTATACTTTAATTGAACTACAGTATAGGCCTACATTATACATTATCAACATGGTAAATAATACAATTGTATACAATTGATTTTGCTGCAGCAAAATAAATCTTAACTGAATAATGACCATCAATTTGCCAATTTAGACTGCAAACTATTAAATTAAAGGAATTAATTTATCCCAAATTGGTTACCGGAAACAATCTACATACAGTTTAGCTAAAGTTTAGAAAGTTATAATGCACTTAAGAAATTATCTAATTATTTATCTTATTACAGCCACAGTTCCAGAAAGACAGCGGGTGTCACCGCACCTAGAGAGCTAATTTCATTCACAGTAAGTCGTCCCTGCCAATTATTATATATGTATGTGACTGGTAAATTAACCTAAGCCACTTAAAGTCAATTCCATTCCCACTTCTTCCTAATGATTTGACGGCCGGGTCACCAACCTGGCACTCTCCGTGCTTCAGCAATTCGCTCACCGTGATAAATTACCAATCAATTTTTGGGATCACGATCCATTTATAAATCATTCATAATCATAAATTTTAACGTATCGTAATCATATTATTATTGTGGTTAAATATAGTTGCATTCTCATATTGTCTTACATATAAGCTATATATTGGATGCTTTATATAGAAAACAATAACATTAATAATTTAAGATGTAAGTGTCCGTGTAGTGCAGTGTACGAATGGCATGCATCTCCAAATATGTATGGTTCAAAATTCATAACACATAAAATTTAGTGTAGAGTCCAAAACGCAAACAATTATAAAATGTGTAGTGTCCAAAAAGCTAACATCATAAAATATTGCATTATGGTGGTCCTAAAGCCATATATACTTTTAGTATTAAAAAGGAAAAAAATCAATTGCAATTTGTTTTATATATAAAACTTATATATATATAAGTGATTTTATTCCATAAAATAAATTCTTCACCTCTAAGTTTTTCTTTTTCACCAACCCGTATCCGTAGTAAACAACTATACTTGCATGTAGTATCGGTACCGGTAGACGTAACAGAAATACCAAAGTAACCAAGAGTTATGGTTACTGATTAACCCTATTAAACCCCCGGGGGAGGGGGGGGGGGGGGGTGGTCAATATGACCAAGACCAACCCCCCACCCCCCCCCCCCCCCCCCACACCGTGGATTCTTTGTCATAACTCTGAAACAAACGTAGTTGGGAATCTGAAATTTTATCCTAAGAATCGATTGCCTTCCTAATAGTAAAAACCGTTTTCAAAAATATTGGGTACTTTTCGAGTTATAACACCATTTTTTATCCCGACTTTTGGGTCTTTTTTTGAGACGTTTTTTGAAAATTATATTTCATGAAATTTGATTTGTAACATCTCTATTTTTGATTTACACCGCTTTTTTGGTGTTTGCAATTAGATGGAATTCATATAAATTAATTTAGAAATTTCAAACTTGTTTTTTTAGGCGGGTGCCAAATTTTGGTGCCAGCACCAAATTTTGAAATATGTAAATTTTGTAAATTGATTGTTTGAACCTGTTTTTTGTGCAATAGGGGTTTTTTGGGTTCTGATTTCGATGGAATATATACATGATGCACCAGGTGTTTCAAACTTGTATTTTTCGGTGCTGTGTGCAAAATTTGGTTCCAGCACGGAATTTTGAAAATCTATTCAATAGTTCAATTGCTTGTGACAACTTATTTCCCCCATTTTAGAGGTTTATGGCGGTTCTGAATTCAATGGAATAAATAATTATCTAACTAGACATTTCAAACTTGTATTTTTCGGAAGTGGGTCCAAAATTTGGTGCTTGATTTTGAAAACCATCAAATACATCAATTGACTGTGTCACCTTGTTTCTTGCGTTATACGGGTTTGTGAGGGTTCTGAATCTGATGGAATCAATAAAAACAGCACACTGGACATCTCAAGCATGCATGTACCTTTTGGTGATGGGTACACGAAATTTGGTGTTAGCACCAAAATTTGCCATATTGCGCCGAAAAATACATGTATTTAATTTATAGCATTGTATGAGTGAATTAAAAATTTTGTGTTCAAACCGAAAAGTGCTGGTTACTTATTTTTTTCACAGCCATTTATAGTAAATAGATCAATTTTAAATATTTTTCAATGGATTTTACGCCACCGAAAACCTGTATTGAAAAGTAACTAGCCGAAAATTGTAAGTTTCAAATTTTATGAAAATTGTTCACTACTTGTAATTTTGGTGCTGCAAAATAACCACCACAATATATTTATTCAAATTTTTTTTTTGGTCGGTTCCGGAACAAAAAATCAGACGTTTTCGTTAATATTTGTAGATTTTAGAGGGGGGGGGGGGGGGGTCAATATAACACCACCAACTCCCCCCCCCCCCCCCCCCCCCCCCGGTATTTGTACAACATTTTATAGCCCGGTACTAATAGGGTTAATAAAAGCAAGTACAGAAAGGAAGTATTAGCAAACGATGCAGAAACAACATCGGCAATTTTAAGTATAATAAATAATTCAGCTGTTGTATTATCTCTTGAAAGTATTTTAAGCTGTTTTGTCGAATTAAATTACGTATTTTTTATTGCATCGCAAAAAATATTTTCAGATTGCGACTATCGCAGCCGAGTGAAGTAACGGCTACTTTCTCTCTTTATATAATGAATAGTTATTATCGTGTTGTCCAGGCGGCCAGCCCAGCCTGCCTTCTATTTATTGCTTACAATATAATAATTATTAGCAACCATTCATGGGCGGATTGTGTTGGTTGGGGAATACATTGTAATGTTATGCGCTATATGCGTTTATTTATTAAGTCAATATACAGTAATTCTATCTGAGACAATTAATCCAAATCCAATTCTTTTATGAGTATTTTAACATTTATTGATCCATCAAATATTTATCCTGTGTTATTAATGGAAATTATATAAATAGGAGAGATATTTTATTGGTAAATAAATGGCATGAATATTAATGTAGCTATTAATTGTAGCCATAGGGTGGTGTACAAAGACATGAAACAAAATTTTGGATTATTTTAAGAGTTTTTAAGAGTCTTTATACCTTTATGACTGACTATATTACAACTCATAGTTGTGCTCATAATCTAAGAATATCTGTGTGTAAATACTGGCGCGCTCTCGTCACTACTGGTGTGATCATGATTCTGTAATATGTAGGGCTGGGAGACCTCAAGTGACAAAATAAAACAACAGTTTTAGCTAGCTTTCACCCACAGGGCTTCTTCAGGCTAGTTGGGTACTACGTATTTACCGAAAAACTGCACGCACTGACTGAATGACCGGTACCGGGTTCGAGGCTACATTACAAATGTTGTTGGGTCAAATATACCTGTATTCCTATCTACTGTATTCCTATCTACTGTATTCCTATCTACTGTATTCCTATCTACTGTATAGAGCTAATCATAATGATATGTGACCAAATAATTATAGTTTTAATGTACTATCACCAAAAACCTAAACTAATGTATAGAGCAAAAATAATAAATAATATAAATAATACATGTCACGAAATAATTGATTTAAATGTACTAGCACCACAAATGTCTAATTGTAATTTTGATGTCAATAAATTTATACGAGTGTAAGAAATGGGGTTGTAAAAACATTATTTAATAATACAAAATTACAACAATATCCTACCAACCTGTATCGTATTCAGTTGCGTACTGTGTGTTCATAGAGGGTGCTTTCCTATTTATCAGTACGTGTTCCGCTAATTTCCTATCTGGCCAGTCCTTGCATCGCCGGAGAATAGTTGTTGTGAACGGGTGGTCTGTATGTGTGTCGCTATGTTTGTGTGTGAAATGTGCGCCTACCGAGTTATCTTTCTTTCTGTTACGGTTACGGATGGCGTTGCGATGCTGCATGATGCGCCCCCTGACGGGTCCGACAGTTTCCCCTATATAGTCCTCAGGACATATGTTGCATTTGACATGATATACGATATTTTTCCTGATGCAGTTCTTAATACCATGGTGACATGTATAGCACTGGGTGTTGGGTAATGCGGGACACCTTGGGTTGCTGAGTGAAGACCGTGTAAGTATATTACGTAGTTTAGGGCCGGAGGATGAGACAATGCGTGTTGTATGTGCGTATGGAGAATTTTGGACTGCGGCTTTTACTTGTCTCAGTATGTTTTCATTAATGTAAGGTAGAACCAATGGTTGTATATATTGTGGTGGGGGGTGTATTCGTGTATGTATACGGGGGTGTTTAATTTGTGTAATAAGTTTATTAATGATGTCAAATGGGTAGTCATTGTTTGCCAGCCTCTGTCTAACTTTCTCCAGACTCCTGTTTACGCCTGCAGCTGTGGTACTGTTATTAATGGCTCGTTTAATGGTACTCCTAGCTACGTTTAAGATTGTGGTTTGGGGGTGAGCACTGTTTATAGTTGAGAATAATACCTACGTTGGCTGGTTTCACGTATAGTTCGAAATCAATGTGACCTGCCGTATTAATGGTGGTTAATGTATCTAAAAAAGGTATACTATGGAAAATTTTTTCCATTGTATACTTGATGGTCGGATGACAGGTATTTAGATAGACAAGGAATTTATCAAGTTCCTCTTCGCCGTGAGGCCAAGTGGAACAACCATCGTCATAAAACCTAAACCACACATCCGGTGAGAGGTGATAGTTAGCTAAAAACTCACTTTCTTTCACATGAATATAAATGATAGCAAATGGTGCTGCTAATCGGTCCCCCATACCTAGCCCGAACTTTTGAAGATAAAATTTACCTTCAAAGTGGAAATAACTACATTCGAGTGCTAATTGCAGTAACCCATAAAACTCTGGTAAATTTAACCCAAACATATTAATAGAGTTATGGTGTTTATTTACGAACCCCATTACAACCTCAATACCTTCTTTAACAGGTATATTCGTATATAACTATATATACTATCTGTACTAAACAATATATCTCCAATATTGAGTGGGGGTAGTTGTTTAACTTTATGAATAAAATCTTGAGTATTTTTTAGGCGTTCGGGGACATAGTTTAAAAGCTGTGATAGAATCTGGCATGCAAACCAGGCTGGTTTAGATGCTGCAGAGTCTGTAGCAGATGATATAGGTCGCATGGGGATACCTTGTTTATGAGTTTTAGGGTTTCCGTAGAGTTCTGGAACTCGAGGTTTCTGGTTGATGAGTCCGTTTATGATGGTAGGGGGTTGAGATCGGCTAAGTATGTTCTTTATACCGGCGTTGATTCGTTTGGTTTCTGACAGTGTTGGATCGTGACGCAGGCGCTCGTATGCATCTGTGTTGCTAAGGATGTCGTCGCTCATCTTATCGATGTATCCTTGTCTATCGAATACGGCCTTCCGTCCGTTCCGAATACGGCGCTCTTATCGCCTCTATTTATGACGATGTCGTTGTTTTTCCTCAAGTCTTTCAGTGCTTGATGTTCTTCCCTGGATATATTGGAGGGGGGTGGGCCTGGATGACGTTGTTTATGTTGGTATATCCCTAGAATAGTTTCTTGGAACTGTATTAATTCTTGTTCTTTTCTGGTTGGTATTGGATCGGGTTTGGGTTTATAAACGTCCGGGAAGGGGAGCTTCCCAAGTTGTTTCGGTACCCCAGTTGGTGTTGGAACTGAGGTTTGGGTTGGACTAGCGGAAGTATAAACTGTCGGTGATGATGGTACTGTCGACGTAGAAGTGACAGCGGATTGGATGGATCCCGAAGAAGGTGGTACAGGGGGTTTAGCGCGAAGTTGTTCTTCGATAGTGTATCGCCAACGGACACCATAAGCGTGGCGTTTAATCCCGATTTCGACATCAATCAGAGTAACACATACGCACATACAACACGCATTGTCTCATCCACCGGCCCTAAGCTACGTAATATACTTACACAGTCTTCACTCAGCAACCCAAGGTGTCCCGCATTACCCAACACCCAGTGCTATACATGTCACCATGTCACCAGCTAAAAAAGTTGAGAAATATACCTTCATTGGATGGTTTGATATACAGTTCGAAATTGATTTGTCCTGCGTTATTAATTGTTGTGGTTACGTCTAAAAAAGGGATACTGGTGTAAGATTGTTCCATAGTGTACTTAAGGGTCGGGTGGCAGCCATTGAGGTAATTGAGAAACTTACTAAGTTCCTCTTCCCCATGTTGCCAGGCGGCCTACCCATCATCATAGAATCGAAACCAACATGCAACCGATAAGCTATAATTATTTAAAAATTCGGATTCCTTAACATGAATATTTATTACCACGAAATGCGCGGCTAAACGTACACCCATTCCCATCCCATCCTTCTGTTGGTAAAATTTACCGTTGAACCGGAAAAAAGTGAATTCTAGGCTAATTTCGAGAAGTCCGTAAAACTCAGGCATCTCCATACCGAACATATTGATATTGTGTCTATGTTTATTAACAAAGTCCGAAACTAGGTCAATTCCCTCTTGTACAGGAATATTGGTGTACATGGACACTATAACCAGACTGAAAATAATGTCCCACGGTTCCAATGGGTCTATCATTTTAACTCGTTCAATGAAATCCTTTGTGTTAACTAGACGTTCTGGAACATGGCGTACTGCTTGCCCCAGAACTCTACTGACCAACCATCCTGGCTTCTCCGCTGCTGATCCAGATCCAGAAGAGATTGGACGCATGGGTTCACCGGGCTTGTGGGTCTTAGGATTGCCGCAAAGTTCCAGTACACGTGGGTGGGTGCTCCTTAACGCTCTACGTAGATAATCTTGGTCGCTCCGCCCTAAAGCGCAGGAAATTCCAGCGTTGATGGTCGTCGTAGCCTTAGGGTTAGGGTCCCTCGGCAATGGTGGATAGGAATGGGAATCCGAGAGAATGTCCCTCTCCATCCTGTCGATATAACTGCCGTGTCCCATAACTGCGAAACCACTGCTTTTATCTGTTTTTTAACTATTATGTCCTTATTCGCGCGTATGTGTTTGAGTGCGGTTTGCTCTGTGTGAGTTATGTTGTGTTTAGTGCTGCGAGGGTGAGTCAGTTTGCGTTGAATGAACGCCGACGTAATGGAACTTTTGAGTTTATCCAGGTCTCTCTGAACTGCAGGCGAAACGTCTTCCGGGGGTGGGCTCTGGTAAGTCTCCGGAAAAGGAATCCTTCCAATCGGTTGCAGTTGTGGGATATTGGAACCGGTACCGGTATTAGCAGTCTGCACTGTTGTGACGGAAGTGGTAATAGTCGTCCCGGGGCCCGGCGGTGTCTGCCATGCTACAGAAACCTTCTCGCATTCGAGCTTCCAACTTAGCCCATATGCCAAACGGTATAAACCGATGGCGACGTCGTCCAAGATGGCATCACTCACTTCGCGTTGAATTGCGAATTGTGGTCCTTTGCTGAGTAGCGTACGGGTGCCTCCGGGGCGTCATACAGTAGTTCAGTGCTCTTCGTTCATTATACATACAGTGGTGCAGTCAGACAGTAGCAGTAGTATTGTAGTAAGTAGTACCGGTAGCTGGTTGACAGTAGTCTAGTTTTTTAGTTTTTATGTATTTGTGAGTAATCTCCGTATGCCCTGATGAAGGCCTGTATTTATATTATTGTTTGTTTTGCAATCTATAATAAAGTGGCTGAAATATTGGCAACTAAATTTTCTCTCGGTCATTTGATAATAGATCAGTCTCAACCTCCCCCCATTGAAGTGCTTTAATTCTATTCCACAGGATGATAGATTTGTTGCCAGCTTTGCCACACAGTCGCTTAAGAAACAGGTAAGCGGCTGGTGGCTCTGGTTTATCTCACTCTACCATTTACACAGCGATGGGTACCGATACCAAAAAATCGGGTATACATTTATTTGCCGTTATCGGAATTCCTTGATACCATAGTTATAACATTTTAAAATATATACAATATGCAACTGTGATTATGACATGATTGGCCAAATCCTGGTTATACTTATGCACGATTCCCGATAACCTTACCCGATTTAATAAATTCATCACCCGTCCTGATTCCTCGTAAACAGAACACACCCGCGGCCGTTACCGGGATCGGTCCCAAATAGGATCGGTTTATTTTTCTTCGCAGTAAACAATGTGAATAAAGGTGAACAAAGGAGAATAAAGAAAATGAATAATAATTATGTAAATTAAGAAAATTGTCTTCTAAGTAAAGGAAAACCAACTCACTATTCAAAGAGATACTAAAGGTTTTATATTATTGGTATTAAAGATATTAAAGAAATATTACTATTGCTAACAAGTACTAATAATTAGCAGTTATAATCTACATGAATAAGCTGATAAGAAATTAAACTAAATTTAATCCAAATTTGCGCAAAAACCAAACATAAATATTAATAATTACAAATTTCTAATAAATATTGCATATTGTAATTCAACTCAATTCATAGTAAAACAGCATGTCACCACAGTTTATTAGTTACATGTGAAAACTTAAAGAGATTTAAACAATATTATAGACTTGTAGGCCTGTACGGTACGTTATAGTGTTATTAAATATGGTAGAAAAATTGTTAATCAAGCTTGCCCTATGCATAAATAGCCTAGAGACACACTTATACAAATATACAGACAGACAATAAGCAAATCCGAACCCATCACTTAACCATTCGCAAATACGGTTTACTTAAAAACTGGTAATTAAATAATTAATCTTCTTCGTAATAAATAAACATTCACCTGACTCTAAATATATAATTATCAGTTTTCCCATACAAAATAATAATATTTAAGACTAACCATAACCAACCCTTTCTCAGTTTAAATATATGTAAAGCTATACACATATTCTAAAACTTCTTAACATTCCCAAAAACAAATAATTCACAAACTTTTTCAAACGCCATCCAAATATAATTGATGAAGCACCCGAATGAAAGTAATCAGATCAAGATTATATAATAAAAGGGTATTAAACTACATTAGGCCTATACATACATAAAAGAAAAAGTAAGCAATAATATGTGTCAAATCAAAATGTTATTCGAAAATTGAAAATGGAAATTGATTATTTCACTCCTTACTGGATTTAAAGTTTGCAACAAATATTTATTACAATCTGATATTCAACAACTAGTTTATAGTAAAGAAGATGAGAAATAAATATTTATTTATACAGTGAGTTTATTAACTGCATCTCTTGCACTGTAGTAACGATAGATCACAAAAGTGAGAAATTATTTCGTAATATTTTAAAGAATAAATTATAAGAACCTGCTTTTTATGAATAGACTTCATGAAAGCTCATTTTTCAAAAAAGCTTCAATTTTCGGATAAAATTGTTAACTTAATTACTTAATTATTACTTTAACTAAATAAAAGGGAATAATAAAAAGTTAGCAAGCAGCAGTACCAAATCATACAATATCTCAAATAAGTACAATTATACTTAGTTAGGACTAGGAATTATTATTTTAATTAAATTTGTATGTAAGGCTATACAGTAATTGTCGCACCAATTTCACTACCAGCATTGTTTACTTCTATGTATAGTTGAAATGTAATATACATGTCCACAATATATAGTATACACGATCAATCTCCAAACACTTCCCTATTTACAATTACGGGTCATTAATTACAACCACATATGTGTTACCTTCCAATATTATCAACACAAAATGTCAACATCTGAATCAATACGTATGTTATCATAATAGTTATAGACAGATCTAAGTATGAATTTGGTACAAAACTGATCAATTCTAAATTTACATATATT
Source organism: Nemertoderma westbladi (assembly GCA_032718475.1). Lineage (NCBI taxonomy): Eukaryota > Metazoa > Xenacoelomorpha > Nemertodermatida > Nemertodermatidae > Nemertoderma > Nemertoderma westbladi. The sequence goes on along the minus strand of JAUCBJ010006918.1, from coordinate 82,530 downwards.
TATGACGACTAGAAAAAATACATTATTAATTGCACTACAAAACCTAAAGCGAAAAACATTAAAATTACCCTCACTGAAACAATATTACACAAATTGTACATAATATATCCATTATTAACATTTATTTGTTCCATCCTGGTGTATTCAGCCAAATTTTGAGGTCGAAAGCAAAGTGAGTTTATAAATTCCTAACCAGCAATATCATCCATCATCACTTTTATACAGTGGTTGATTTCCCAAAATAATTTGATTTGTCTGAAAAACTTTCATTTTATTCGGTAAGTATAATAAGTTTTAATTTTCGTAAATTTAATAAGATAACTTCTCTTAAATAATCGCAAATTAACAAAGAATTCCAGAGATATATATTATATTTATTTTAAAAACGGTTGTAATTTTACATAGAACATGTTTCAAATTTGAAAAGGCGAATTTTTACATAGGCTGGCTGTCTGGCTTATTTTTCGAAAAAAGTTATAAATAAAATCGATATACTCTATAAAAGCGCGATAATATGGCTGACTATCTTAAAGTACAAGCATTATATATACACATACAGAAAGTCTAACAGAATAGAAATATTGCAGGAGGTATTAAATAGAAGCAGGGCAGTGCAGGGAAGGGCAGGGCAGGGCAGGGAAGACTATTCTGTACATAAAATATTCTAAATATCTACATGATAACTGATAAACTAAAAGACAACGAAATACCACGTCCTTTATATAATTCGCCGACAATAGTATCCGAGACACTTGCACTTTTCGCACAAATGTTGTGGGTGTTGTTTACTCTGATCCGAGACATCAAGCCCATCCGGTTTCTCCAATGGTCTCTGCAATGACAAAGAAATTCTGCGGGTAGACAGACACTTATCTATATCTGCGGGTAGACACTTACTGTTTGTGCAGGTAGACACCTGTTTATGGGGTAGACACTTACCTGAATGTGTGGGTATGTGCGGGTAGACACTTATATATATTTGCTGGTATACACTTAAATATGTGCGGGTAGACAATTATCTGTATGTGCGGGTAGACACTTATCTATATGTGCGGGTAGACAATTAAATATGTGCGGGTATACACTTAAATATGTGCGGGTAGACAATTATCTGTATGTGCGGGTATACACTTAAATATGTGCTGGGTATACACTTAAATATGTGCTGGGTAGACAATTATCTGTATGTGCGGCTAGACACTTATCTATATGTGCGGGTATACACCTAAATATGTGCGGGTAGACAATTATCTGTATGTGCGGGTATACACTTAAATATGTGCGGGTAGTCAATTATCTGTATGTGCGGGTAGACACTTATCTATATGTGCGGGTAGCCATTGATCTGTATGTGCGGGTAGACACTTATCTGTATGTGCGGGTATTCACCTAAATATGTGCGGGTAGACAATTATCTGTATGTGCGGGTAGACACTTATCTATATGTGCGGGTATACACCTAAATATGTGCGGGTAGACAAATATCTGTATGTGCGGGTAGACACTTAAATATGTGCGGTTAGACACTTATCTATATGTGCAGGTATACACTTAATTTTGTGCGGGTAGGCAATTATCTGTATGTGCGGGTAGACACTGATCTGTATGTGCGGCTAGACACAAATCTATATGTGCGGGTATACACTTAAATATGTGCGGGTAGACAATTATCTGTATGTGCAGGTAGCCATTGATCTGTATGTGCGGCTAGACACAAATCTATATGTGCGGGTATACACTTAAATATGTGCGGGTAGACAATTATCTGTATGTGCAGGTAGCCATTGATCTGTATGTGCGGCTAGACACAAATCTATATGTGCGGGTATACACTTAAATATGTGCGGGTAGACAATTATCTGTATGTGCGGGTAGACACTTATCTATATGTGCGGGTATACACCTAAATATGTGCGGGTAGACAAATATCTGTATGTGCGGGTAGACACTTAAATATGTGCGGTTAGACACTTATCTATATGTGCAGGTATACACTTAATTTTGTGCGGGTAGGCAATTATCTGTATGTGCGGGTAGACACTGATCTGTATGTGCGGCTAGACACAAATCTATATGTGCGGGTATACACTTAAATATGTGCGGGTAGACAATTATCTGTATGTGCAGGTAGCCATTGATCTGTATGTGCGGCTAGACACAAATCTATATGTGCGGGTATACACTTAAATATGTGCGGGTAGACAATTATCTGTATGTGCAGGTAGCCATTGATCTGTATGTGCGGCTAGACACAAATCTATATGTGCGGGTATACACTTAAATATGTGCGGGTAGACAATTATCTGTATGTGCGGGTAGACACTTATCTATATGTGCGGGTATACACCTAAATATGTGCGGGTAGACAAATATCTGTATGTGCGGGTAGACACTTAAATATGTGCTGGGTATACACTTAAATATGTGCTGGGTAGACACTTATCTATATGTGCGGGTATACACCTAAATATGTGCGGGTAGACAATTATCTGTATGTGCGGGTATACACTTAAATATGTGCGGGTAGTCAATTATCTGTATGTGCGGGTAGACACTTATCTATATGTGCGGGTAGCCATTGATCTGTATGTGCGGGTAGACACTTATCTGTATGTGCGGGTATTCACCTAAATATGTGCGGGTAGACAATTATCTGTATGTGCGGGTAGACACTTATCTATATGTGCGGGTATACACCTAAATATGTGCGGGTAGACAAATATCTGTATGTGCGGGTAGACACTTAAATATGTGCGGTTAGACACTTATCTATATGTGCAGGTATACACTTAATTTTGTGCGGGTAGGCAATTATCTGTATGTGCGGGTAGACACTGATCTGTATGTGCGGCTAGACACAAATCTATATGTGCGGGTATACACTTAAATATGTGCGGGTAGACAATTATCTGTATGTGCAGGTAGCCATTGATCTGTATGTGCGGCTAGACACAAATCTATATGTGCGGGTATACACTTAAATATGTGCGGGTAGACAATTATCTGTATGTGCAGGTAGCCATTGATCTGTATGTGCGGCTAGACACAAATCTATATGTGCGGGTATACACTTAAATATGTGCGGGTAGACAATTATCTGTATGTGCGGGTAGACACTTATCTATATGTGCGGGTATACACCTAAATATGTGCGGGTAGACAAATATCTGTATGTGCGGGTAGACACTTAAATATGTGCGGTTAGACACTTATCTATATGTGCAGGTATACACTTAATTTTGTGCGGGTAGGCAATTATCTGTATGTGCGGGTAGACACTGATCTGTATGTGCGGCTAGACACAAATCTATATGTGCGGGTATACACTTAAATATGTGCGGGTAGACAATTATCTGTATGTGCAGGTAGCCATTGATCTGTATGTGCGGCTAGACACAAATCTATATGTGCGGGTATACACTTAAATATGTGCGGGTAGACAATTATCTGTATGTGCAGGTAGCCATTGATCTGTATGTGCGGCTAGACACAAATCTATATGTGCGGGTATACACTTAAATATGTGCGGGTAGACAATTATCTGTATGTGCGGCTAGACACAAATCTATATGTGCGGGTATACACTGAAATATGTGCGGGTAGACAATTATCTGTATGTGCGGATAGACACTTAAATATGTGCGGTTAGACACTTATCTATATGTGCGGGTAGCCATTGATCTGTATGTGCGGGTAGACACTTATCTGTATGTGCGGGTATACACTTAAATATGTGCGGGTAGACACTTATCTGTATGTGCTGGGTATACACCTAAATATGTGCGGGTAGACAATTATCTGTATGTGCGGGTAGACACTTATCTATATGTGCGGGTATACACTTAAATATGTGCGGGTAGACAATTATCTGTATGTGCGGATAGACACTTAAATATGTGCGGTTAGACACTTATCTATATGTGCGGGTAGCCATTGATCTGTATGTGCGGGTAGACACTTATCTGTATGTGCGGGTATACACTTAAATATGTGCGGGTATACACTTAAATATGTGCGGGTAGACACTTATCTGTATGTGCTGGGTATACACCTAAATATGTGCGGGTAGACAATTATCTGTATGTGCGGGTATACACTTAAATATGTGCGGGTAGACAATTATCTGTATGTGCGGGTAGACACTTATCTATATGTGCGGGTATACACTTAAATATGTGCGGGTATACACTTAAATATGTGCGGGTAGACAATTATCTGTATGTGCGGGTAGACACTTATATGTGCGGGTATACACTTAAATATATGCGGGTAGACAATTATCTGTATGTGCGGGTAGACACTTATCTATATGTGCGGGTATTCACCTAAATATGTGCGGGTAGTCAATTATCTGTATGTGCGGGTAGACACTTATCTATATGTGCGGGTATACACTGAAATATGTGCGGGTAGACAATTATCTGTATGTGCGGATAGACACTTAAATATGTGCGGTTAGACACTTATCTATATGTGCGGGTAGCCATTGATCTGTATGTGCGGGTAGACACTTATCTGTATGTGCGGGTATACACTTAAATATGTGCGGGTAGACACTTATCTGTATGTGCTGGGTATACACCTAAATATGTGCGGGTAGACAATTATCTGTATGTGCGGGTATACACTTAAATATGTGCGGGTAGACAATTATCTGTATGTGCGGGTAGACACTTATCTATATGTGCGGGTATACACTTAAATATGTGCGGGTATACACTTAAATATGTGCGGGTAGACACTTATCTATATGTGCGGGTATACACTTAAATATGTGCGGGTATAGACACTTAAATATGTGCGGGTATACACTTAAATATGTGCGGGTAGACAATTATCTGTATGTGCGGGTAGACACTTATCTATATGTGCGGGTATACACCTAAATATGTGCGGGTAGACAATTATCTGTATGTGCGGGTAGACACTTATCTATATGTGCGGGTATACACTTAAATATGTGCGGGTATACACTTAAATATGTGCGGGTATACACTTAAATATGTGCGGGTAGACAATTATCTGTATGTGCGGGTAGACACTTATCTATATGTGCGGGTATACACTTAAATATGTGCGGGTATACACTTAAATATGTGCGGGTATACACTTAAATATGTGCGGGTATACACTTAAATATGTGCGGGTATACACTTAAATATGTGCGGGTAGACAATTATCTGTATGTGCGGGTAGACACTTATCTATATGTGCGGGTATACACTTAAATATGTGCGGGTATACACTTAAATATGTGCGGGTATACACTTAAATATGTGCGGGTAGACAATTATCTGTATGTGCGGGTAGACACTTATCTATATGTGCGGGTATACACTTAAATATGTGCGGGTATACACTTAAATATGTGCGGGTAGACAATTATCTGTATGTGCGGGTATAGACACTTATATGTGCGGGTATACACTTAAATATGTGCGGGTAGACAATTATCTGTATGTGCGGGTAGACACTTATCTATATGTGCGGGTATACACTTAAATATGTGCGGGTATACACTTAAATATGTGCGGGTAGACAATTATCTGTATGTGCGGGTATAGACACTTATATGTGCGGGTATACACTTAAATATGTGCGGGTAGACAATTATCTGTATGTGCGGGTAGACACTTATCTATATGTGCGGGTATACACTTAAATATGTGCGGGTATACACTTAAATATGTGCGGGTAGACAATTATCTGTATGTGCGGGTATAGACACTTATATGTGCGGGTATACACTTAAATATGTGCGGGTATACACTTAAATATGTGCGGGTAGACAATTATCTGTATGTGCGGGTATAGACACTTATATGTGCGGGTATACACTTAAATATGTGCGGGTAGACAATTATCTGTATGTGCGGGTAGACACTTATCTATATGTGCGGGTATACACTTAAATATGTGCGGGTATACACTTAAATATGTGCGGGTAGACAATTATCTGTATGTGCGGGTATAGACACTTATATGTGCGGGTATACACTTAAATATGTGCGGGTATACACTTAAATATGTGCGGGTATACACTTAAATATGTGCGGGTAGACAATTATCTGTATGTGCGGGTAGACACTTATCTATATGTGCGGGTATACACTTAAATATGTGCGGGTATACACTTAAATATGTGCGGGTAGACAATTATCTGTATGTGCGGGTATACACTTAAATATGTGCGGGTAGACAATTATCTGTATGTGCGGGTATACACTTAAATATGTGCGGGTAGACAATTATCTGTATGTGCGGGTAGACACTTATCTATATGTGCGGGTATACACTTAAATATGTGCGGGTATACACTTAAATATGTGCGGGTAGACAATTATCTGTATGTGCGGGTATAGACACTTATATGTGCGGGTATACACTTAAATATGTGCGGGTAGACAATTATCTGTATGTGCGGGTAGACACTTATCTATATGTGCGGGTATACACTTAAATATGTGCGGGTATACACTTAAATATGTGCGGGTAGACAATTATCTGTATGTGCGGGTATAGACACTTATATGTGCGGGTATACACTTAAATATGTGCGGGTAGACACTTATCTGTATGTGCTGGGTAGACACTTAAATATGTGCTGGGTAGACAATTATCTGTATGTGCGGGTATACACTTAAATATGTGCGGGTAGACAATTATCTGTATGTGCGGGTAGACACTTATCTATATGTGCGGGTATACACTTAAATATGTGCGGGTATACACTTAAATATGTGCGGGTAGACAATTATCTGTATGTGCGGGTATAGACACTTATATGTGCGGGTATACACTTAAATATGTGCGGGTAGACAATTATCTGTATGTGCGGGTAGACACTTATCTATATGTGCGGGTATACACTTAAATATGTGCGGGTATACACTTAAATATGTGCGGGTATACACTTAAATATGTGCGGGTATACACTTAAATATGTGCGGGTATACACTTAAATATGTGCGGGTAGACAATTATCTGTATGTGCGGGTATACACCTAAATATGTGCGGGTAGACAATTATCTGTATGTGCGGGTATACACTTAAATATGTGCGGGTATACACTTAAATATGTGCGGGTATACACTTAAATATGTGCGGGTATACACTTAAATATGTGCGGGTATACACTTAAATATGTGCGGGTATACACTTAAATATGTGCGGGTATACACTTAAATATGTGCGGGTATACACTTAAATATGTGCGGGTATACACTTAAATATGTGCGGGTAGACACTTATCTATATGTGCGGGTATACACCTAAATATGTGCGGGTAGACAATTATCTGTATGTGCGGGTATACACTTAAATATGTGCGGGTAGACAATTATCTGTATGTGCGGGTAGACACTTATCTATATGTGCGGGTATACACTTAAATATGTGCGGGTATACACTTAAATATGTGCGGGTAGACAATTATCTGTATGTGCGGGTATAGACACTTATATGTGCGGGTATACACTTAAATATGTGCGGGTAGACAATTATCTGTATGTGCGGGTAGACACTTATCTATATGTGCGGGTATACACTTAAATATGTGCGGGTATACACTTAAATATGTGCGGGTAGACAATTATCTGTATGTGCGGGTAGACACTTATCTATATGTGCGGGTATACACTTAAATATGTGCGGGTATACACTTAAATATGTGCGGGTAGACAATTATCTGTATGTGCGGGTATACACTTAAATATGTGCGGGTAGACAATTATCTGTATGTGCGGGTAGACACTTATCTATATGTGCGGGTATACACTTAAATATGTGCGGGTATACACTTAAATATGTGCGGGTAGACAATTATCTGTATGTGCGGGTATAGACACTTATATGTGCGGGTATACACTTAAATATGTGCGGGTATACACTTAAATATGTGCGGGTAGACAATTATCTGTATGTGCGGGTAGACACTTATCTATATGTGCGGGTATACACTTAAATATGTGCGGGTATACACTTAAATATGTGCGGGTATACACTTAAATATGTGCGGGTATACACTTAAATATGTGCGGGTATACACTTAAATATGTGCGGGTAGACAATTATCTGTATGTGCGGGTATACACTTAAATATGTGCGGGTAGACAATTATCTGTATGTGCGGGTAGACACTTATCTATATGTGCGGGTATACACTTAAATATGTGCGGGTAGACAATTATCTGTATGTGCGGGTAGACACTTATCTATATGTGCGGGTATACACTTAAATATGTGCGGGTATACACTTAAATATGTGCGGGTAGACAATTATCTGTATGTGCGGGTAGACACTTATCTATATGTGCGGGTATACACTTAAATATGTGCGGGTAGACAATTATCTGTATGTGCGGGTAGACACTTATCTATATGTGCGGGTATACACTTAAATATGTGCGGGTATACACTTAAATATGTGCGGGTAGACAATTATCTGTATGTGCGGGTATACACTTAAATATGTGCGGGTAGACAATTATCTGTATGTGCGGGTAGACACTTATCTATATGTGCGGGTATACACTTAAATATGTGCGGGTATACACTTAAATATGTGCGGGTAGACAATTATCTGTATGTGCGGGTAGACACTTATATGTGCGGGTATACACTTAAATATGTGCGGGTATACACTTAAATATGTGCGGGTAGACAATTATCTGTATGTGCGGGTAGACACTTATCTATATGTGCGGGTATACACTTAAATATGTGCGGGTATACACTTAAATATGTGCGGGTAGACAATTATCTGTATGTGCGGGTAGACACTTATCTATATGTGCGGGTATACACTTAAATATGTGCGGGTATACACTTAAATATGTGCGGGTAGACAATTATCTGTATGTGCGGGTAGACACTTATCTATATGTGCGGGTATACACTTAAATATGTGCGGGTATACACTTAAATATGTGCGGGTATACACTTAAATATGTGCGGGTATACACTTAAATATGTGCGGGTATACACTTAAATATGTGCGGGTAGACAATTATCTGTATGTGCGGGTAGACACTTATCTATATGTGCGGGTATACACTTAAATATGTGCGGGTAGACAATTATCTGTATGTGCGGGTAGACACTTATCTATATGTGCGGGTATACACTTAAATATGTGCGGGTATACACTTAAATATGTGCGGGTAGACAATTATCTGTATGTGCGGGTATAGACACTTATATGTGCGGGTATACACTTAAATATGTGCGGGTAGACAATTATCTGTATGTGCGGGTAGACACTTATCTATATGTGCGGGTATACACTTAAATATGTGCGGGTATATGTGCGGGTAGACAATTATCTGTATGTGCGGGTATAGACACTTATATGTGCGGGTATACACTTAAATATGTGCGGGTAGACACTTATCTGTATGTGCTGGGTATACACCTAAATATGTGCGGGTAGACAATTATCTGTATGTGCGGGTAGACACTTATCTATATGTGCGGGTATACACTTAAATATGTGCGGGTATACACTTAAATATGTGCGGGTAGACAATTATCTGTATGTGCGGGTAGACACTTATATGTGCGGGTATACACCTAAATATGTGCGGGTAGACAATTATCTGTATGTGCGGGTAGACACTTATCTATATGTGCGGGTATACACCTAAATATGTGCGGGTAGACAATTATCTGTATGTGCGGGTAGACACTTATATGTGCGGGTATACACTTAAATATGTGCGGGTAGACAATTATCTGTATGTGCGGGTAGACACTTATATGTGCGGGTATACACCTAAATATGTGCGGGTAGACAATTATCTGTATGTGCGGGTAGACACTTATCTATATGTGCGGGTATACACCTAAATATGTGCGGGTATACACTTAAATATGTGCGGGTATACACTTAAATATGTGCGGGTAGACAATTATCTGTATGTGCGGGTAGACACTTATCTATATGTGCGGGTATACACTTAAATATGTGCGGGTATACACTTAAATATGTGCGGGTAGACAATTATCTGTATGTGCGGGTATAGACACTTATATGTGCGGGTATACACTTAAATATGTGCGGGTATACACTTAAATATGTGCGGGTATACACTTAAATATGTGCGGGTAGACAATTATCTGTATGTGCGGGTAGACACTTATCTATATGTGCGGGTATACACTTAAATATGTGCGGGTATACACTTAAATATGTGCGGGTAGACAATTATCTGTATGTGCGGGTAGACACTTATCTATATGTGCGGGTATACACTTAAATATGTGCGGGTATACACTTAAATATGTGCGGGTAGACAATTATCTGTATGTGCGGGTATAGACACTTATATGTGCGGGTATACACTTAAATATGTGCGGGTATACACTTAAATATGTGCGGGTATACACTTAAATATGTGCGGGTAGACAATTATCTGTATGTGCGGGTAGACACTTATCTATATGTGCGGGTATACACTTAAATATGTGCGGGTATACACTTAAATATGTGCGGGTAGACAATTATCTGTATGTGCGGGTATAGACACTTATATGTGCGGGTATACACTTAAATATGTGCGGGTAGACAATTATCTGTATGTGCGGGTAGACACTTATCTATATGTGCGGGTATACACTTAAATATGTGCGGGTATACACTTAAATATGTGCGGGTAGACAATTATCTGTATGTGCGGGTATAGACACTTATATGTGCGGGTATACACTTAAATATGTGCGGGTAGACACTTATCTGTATGTGCTGGGTATACACCTAAATATGTGCGGGTAGACAATTATCTGTATGTGCGGGTAGACACTTATCTATATGTGCGGGTATACACTTAAATATGTGCGGGTATACACTTAAATATGTGCGGGTAGACAATTATCTGTATGTGCGGGTAGACACTTATATGTGCGGGTATACACTACGTATGTGCGGGTAGACAATTATCTGTATGTGCGGGTAGACACTTATCTATATGTGCGGGTATACACCTAAATATGTGCGGGTAGACAATTATCTGTATGTGCGGGTAGACACTTATCTATATGTGCGGGTATACACCTAAATATGTGCGGGTAGACAATTATCTGTATGTGCGGGTAGACACTTATCTATATGTGCGGGTATACACCTAAATATGTGCGGGTAGACAATTATCTGTATGTGCAGGTAGCCATTGATCTGTATGTGCGGTTAGACACTTATCTATATGTGCGGGTATACACTTAAATTTGTGCGGGTAGGCAATTATCTGTATGTGCGGGTAGACACTTATCTGTATGTGCGGGTATACACTTAAATTTGTGCGGGTAGCCAATTATCTGTATGTGCGGGTAGCCACTTATCTGTATGTGCGGTTAGACACTTACCTCGCAGCGCGTTTTTTTTTCTGTGTTAGTGGAATTTATAAATAAAAATAATAGTTTCTAAATTTTTTTAACTCGTTTAGATAAATTTCGAAAATTATAAAGAATTCACCAAAGTGAAATACTTCAAACTCGAATTCTGATTAGTTTATTAGGGTATATTAGGGCATACCGCTTTATTTCTTTGTTATGCAACAAATTTATTCAAAAGTATAAAAAACTTTAAAGAACTTAAATAAACTATTTACTATTTTAAATAAACTAAATACAAATATATATTAATAAATAAACTATATACAAATATATATTGATAAATAAACTATATACAAATATATATTGATAAATAAACTATATACAAATATATATTGATAAATAAACTACTTTAAATAAGAACTTCAATAAAAAAGTTTTCTTCGGCCTAGGCCAGTGATTACGCATAAAGTTTGAAGACATATCTCCAGTAAGTAAGAATCACCATGGCTACTGGCTAGTCCCTTTAAAGCATTCGAGCCGAAACGAAAACTCTACTGGCCCCCATGCGGGGATCGAACTCACGACCTCAGTAGAGATGTGAATTCAATGCAATGGATTTAACCACTACGCCATGGTGGGACTAGACTCCGCATTTTTGTGATCAAAATACACCAATTTTTGTTTGGTGTTGCTTCTTAGTTGGTATGGGAAATGAAAACCCCATCCTCGATGAGGTTTCCTTTCTTTGACAACTTCATTGACTTCGTTAGTCTCCTGGTTTGCGTAGTTTTCAGAGCGATGTAACAAAAAAGTTGAAATTTTTAAGGTACTATATGATTGGTCTGAGTCTGCCAACCGAACCACTGGCCAAAGGCCTAGGTCCACCTGACGTTTATATAGATATGATATGATATTTTTATAGTAATAATTTTATACATAGAAATCATAGAAAACAAGCAATACACAGCTCACAGTGCATAAGGTCCTAATGTCTACAATTTTCGCTTTTAAAAATTCGCCGTTCTAATTTCTTCGTTGAAATTAACGTTATGCGGGTAGACACTAACCTGTTTATGTGGGTAGATTCTTACCTGTTTATGCGGGTAGACACTTAAGTGTTTATGTGGGTAGATTCTTACCTGTTTATGCGGGTAGACACTTACCTGCTTATGCGGGTAGACACTTACCTGTTTATGCGGGTAGACACTTACCTGTTTATGCGGGTAGACACTTACCTGTTTATGCGGGTAGACACTTACCTGTTTATCCGGGTAGACACCTGTTTATGCGGATAGACACTTACCTGTTTATGTGGGTGGACACTTACCTGTTTATGCGGGTAGACACTTACCTGCTTATGCGGGTAGACACTTACCTGTTTATGCGGGTAGACACTTACCTGTTTATGCGGGTAGACACTTACCTGTTTATCCGGGTAGACACCTGTTTATGCGGATAGACACTTACCTGTTTATGTGGGTGGACACTTACCTGTTTATGCGGGTAGACACTTACCTGTTTATGTGGGTGGACACTTACCTGTTTATGCGGGTAGACACTTACCTGTTTATGCGGGTAGATACTTACCTGTTTATGCGGGTAGACAATATCCTGTTTATGCGGGTAGACACTATCTTGTTTATCCGGGTAGACACCTGTTTATGCGGGTAGACACTTACCTGTTTACGCGGGTGGACACTTACCTGTTTATGCGAGTGGACACTTACCTGTTTATCCGTGTAGACACCTGTTTATGCGGGTAGACACTTACCTGTTTATGCGGGTGGACACTTACCTGTTTATGCGGGTTGACACTTACCTGTTTATCCGGGTAGACACTTACCTGTTTATGCTGGTAGACACTTACCTGTTTATGCGGGTAGACACTATCCTGTTTATGCGGGTAGACACCTGTTTTTGCGGATAGACACTTACCTGTTTATGCGGGTGGACACTTACCTGTTTATGAGGGTAGACACTTACCTGTTTATGCGGGTAGACACTATCCTGGTTATGCGGGTAGACACCTGCTTCTGCGGATAGACACTTACCTGTTTATGCGGGTGGACACTTACCTGTTTTTGCGGGTAGATACTTACCTGTTGATGTGGGTAGATACTATCCTGGTTATGAGGGTAGACACCTGTTTATCCGGGTAGACACCTGTTTCTGCGGGTAGACACTTACCTGTTTATGCGGGTAGACACTTACCTGTTTATGCGGGTAGACACTTACCTGTTTATCCGGGTAGACACCTGTTTATGCGGATAGACACTTACCTGTTTATGTGGGTGGACACTTACCTGTTTATGCGGGTAGACACTTACCTGTTTATGCGGGTAGATACTTACCTGTTTATGCGGGTAGACAATATCCTGTTTATGCGGGTAGACACTATCTTGTTTATCCGGGTAGACACCTGTTTATGCGGGTAGACACTTACCTGTTTACGCGGGTGGACACTTACCTGTTTATGCGAGTGGACACTTACCTGTTTATCCGGGTAGACACCTGTTTATGCGGGTAGACACTTACCTGTTTATGCGGGTGGACACTTACCTGTTTATGCGGGTAGACACTTACCTGTTTATCCGGGTAGACACTTACCTGTTTATGCTGGTAGACACTTACCTGTTTATGCGGGTAGACACTATCCTGTTTATGCGGGTAGACACCTGTTTTTGCGGATAGACACTTACCTGTTTATGCGGGTGGACACTTACCTGCTTATGAGGGTAGACACTTACCTGTTTATGCGGGTAGACACTATCCTGGTTATGCGGGTAGACACCTGCTTCTGCGGATAGACACTTACCTGTTTATGCGGGTGGACACTTACCTGTTTTTGTGGGTAGATACTTACCTGTTGATGTGGGTAGATACTATCCTGGTTATGAGGGTAGACACCTGTTTATCCGGGTAGACACCTGTTTCTGCGGGTAGACACTTACCTGTTTATGCGGGTAGACACTTACCTGTTTCTGCGGGTAGACACTTACCTGTTTATGTTGGTAGACTTACCTGTTTATGCGGGTAGACACACACGTGACACTTAATGCAGTCCTGACCATTGTTAGACCAACTGTTTCCACTCATCCACTTCCGTTTACATTTCGAACACTTGTATTCTCCGAAACAACGTTTCTTTCCCTGATACGGAGTCAATCCTTCCCCTTTTGGCCGCGCCTTTAAATTAACGTTTATTATACATTAACTTTTTGTCAGTTTATTTTGTTATTTTTTAGTGATGTCTTACAAGTATTTTAATCAATAATTTAACTTAAAAAATTAAATAATTTGTTTTTATATAGGAATACTACGAATCTATTATGAAATAATTTCGATTATTGTAAATATTACTTAATTAAATTTAATTAATTAATTAAAAATAAAAATTGAATAAATTATTATTTATATTTATTGATTAATGTATGACAAACTTTCATGGTAAATAATGAAGATTTTAATTTTCTAATGTTTCGAAGAATTTCTATTTTCATTCTTAATGACGTGTGTAAAGTGGCACTTTACAGAGTGCGCGTCATTGGGACATAACCAATATGAGTATTTGATAAAGATATGAGATATTAGAACACTCTATATACTTTTGTTCCATAATTGAAACGTTTAAAAATTACTGAAAATTGATAGTCTAATTAATAAAAAACTCAATTTAATAAAACATTTATTTTTTAATAAAGTGTGTTATTGTTTCTAAAATGTGTCGAAAATGAAAAATATTTTTCGATCAATTATTTTCCACATTACTTTCGTTCGACCATCTTTTATCGATAAAAATTTGGACAAAGGTCCCACGACTCACCTTAATTTTTGGCTCGCGCCACAGATTTAACATATATATATATACAGAGGCCTATATATATAATAAATGTAAACCTACAGTACGGAAGTATACGATATAATACAGAAACGTAACAACTATAGAAATATACAGGTATAAAAGTTACCTGCGGGCAATCTCTTATATAATGTCCGTTTTGGAAGCAGAGATGACACATATAGGATTTAGGAGGTTGTTTTGTTCCAAAACGTTTATTCCCCTTTATATTCAAGTCGTTAAATCGTTCGTTAATCTCCGAAATATCCAAATCCTCATTGTTGTAAACAAATGGAGATCCCGTTCTCGACTCCTTCAGAAGGGAAATTGTACAAAATAAAATGTACGGGCCTACAGTACAGTAGGAATAGTAGTAGTCTAGTCTGCATGCAAAAATTAGGAATTATTAGGAACTTAAATTCGATTGTCTGATTGTGCGGACGAAAGTAAATATATTAAAAGACAAACGACAAGTGACAGACGAGTGAGTAAAAAACAACAAAACTGTACAAAACCACAGAGGTAAAGTTGTGTTAGGTCCCACAGAGCGTTAGGTCCCACAGAGCGTTAGGTCCCACAGAGCGTTAGGTCCCACAGAGCGTTAGGTCCCACAGAGCGTTAGGTCCCACAGAGCGTTAGGTCCCACAGAGCGTTAGGTCCCACAGAGCGTTAGGTCCCACAGAGCGTTAGGTCCCACAGAGCGTTAGGTCCCACAGAGCGTTAGGTCCCACAGAGCGTTAGGTCCCACAGAGCGTTAGGTCCCACAGAGCGTTAGGTCCCACAGAGCGTTAGGTTCCAAAGAGCGTTAGTTCCCACAGAGCGTTAGGTCCCACAGAGCGTTAGGTCCCACAGAGCGTTAGGTCCCACAGAGCGTTAGGTCCCACAGAGCGTTAGGTCCCACAGAGCGTTAGGTCCCACAGAGCGTTAGGTCCCACAGAGCGTTAGGTCCCACAGAGCGTTAGGTCCCACAGAGCGTTAGGTCCCACAGAGCGTTAGGTCCCACAGAGCGTTAGGTCCCACAGAGCGTTAGGTCCCACAGAGCGTTAGGTCCCACAGAGCGTTAGGTCCCACAGAGCGTTAGGTCCCACAGAGCGTTAGGTCCCACAGAGCGTTAGGTCCCACAGAGCGTTAGGTCCCACAGAGCGTTAGGTCCCACAGAGCGTTAGGTTCCAAAGAGCGTTAGGTCCCACAGAGCGTTAGGTTCCAAAGAGCGTTAGTTCCCACAGAGCGTTAGGTCCCACAGAGCGTTAGGTCCCACAGAGCGTTAGGTCCCACAGAGCGTTAGGTCCCACAGAGCGTTAGGTCCCACAGAGCGTTAGGTCCCACAGAGCGTTAGGTCCCACAGAGCGTGAGGTCCCACAGAGCGTTAGGTTCCAAAGAGCGCTGGGTCCCATTGCCTTATAAAGGACCAGGTTAGTAAAGGAGCAGGTTACAGAGGCGTGTTGGGGGAACCAAAACAATACACGAAAGTAAACACATGTGTTTTGTGCAGGTCTTGAGTCTTTGGAATTTGTTTTGTACTCACCCGGTGCCACTTTAACATAACATACCGTGGGTAAAGAAGCGCTAGATGACATTGACTGCTGTAATGATGTCATACGTGAAGGAATAGCGGAAAATACATTTTGGGAATTGTAAACGGGTGGAGTGCACCATCCTGGTATGTTCTCCTTATTGTTGTCACGAAGTTGGTTGCTATAGTAATTAGTGGTGTCTTGGTTGTTGCTGTTGTTGTACGACAGAACCTCTTGAAGGTTCTTGTTGCTGTGTTGGAGGCACCAGTTGGTATCATGGCAACCAACACCAAACCATGGGTGTCCCACCAACTTCAATGAATGATTCATTATCTCCATTGCGGCATTTCAATAAATCTGACCTGCAAAAATAGGTGCCACTTCAAAAAAATATTTTTTGGGAGGACGCACGTCGCCTAACCCAAGGTCTGAATAACTAACTCTTACAGTCGTTGTATAAAAGTGTTTTGGAACATAACTACAGTGAACTATGTACCTGCTACACCATAAGAAAATATGATGATGCTGTGATAAGAGACTTGATTAATTCAAAATCTCACACCGTATATTTCTAAAATTTGAATGCCTACTATTAGCATTTAGCAATGTAAAGTATCCGAAAAATATGATGCAAAATTTGAAGTAAATAAAATATATATAACTTATGTAACTAACTGCTGTTTCAAAACAACCGATTAAACCCCCAACCTCAACCTTATCCTTCTTGTTAAAACTACAAATCAACAGTGTCTCTGCTATAAACTGTTTTTCCCCTCTTGTACTGTAAAAATCAGCTGTCTGCTTCCAGGCTAGCAGCTAATCGTTAGGTGGAAAGCAAAGGACCACCTACAGACCTACACTGAGTGGTTGAATATTGGACAAGTTAATGAATATATCTGCAATATTATTTGACTGCTTGTGAGGTATATGTCTGTCTGGGACACTCTGTAGTAGACTGGGTGTCTATGGAATATTTTTGATAGTACATCAATGAGACAAATCTCTTTGATGCATTGACATTTTAAACAGTTGGTTAAGGACAGATCTCTACTAATAATAATTATTGTTGACATATCGGTGACATGTATTGTTGTTGTTCTGATCACTATTTTTAATTGAATTTTTTTTGATAGAATAATTTGACTCAAAAATCATGATGCTTTTCTAAATCTTAACAAATCAATGATCCCGTATTCCCAATTATCATGTCGGGTGACACCAGGGGGGGGGGGGGGGGGGTATATACCAGACTGGGTCTTGGGACGTTACCCCTTGGGAACTAATGTCTCAGTACCTTTAGTGCCCGCGGACACTTATCGCATTGTCCAGGACACTAATGTCTCATGGGATTTTAGAGCTCGCGAGACGTTAGTGCCCGCGAGACATTCGTGCCCGCTAGACATTGGTGCCCGCCTAGCGACTTAGTCTATGTAATACAACAGGGCCAGGAAGATAACTCCCGCTTCTTTAGTTCGTCGTGCTGATGCAAGCGAATCGTTACTTGCTTCAAACTCAAAAAGGACAAATTTACAGTCTTCCTGCGTCTCTTTATTTAACATTTTAATTCCAATTTGGATCTTTTATGATTTAAAAATTAATTGACCTCAGCTAGACATGGTAACATTTACAGTATATTATTTGGTTTTGCGGTTATATCTTCAAGGAATGAGTAAACCTACTTTTGATTGAGTAAACTTAATTTGTTTAACTTTACTGGAGACAGTGTGTAATAAAAAAAACAAGGTGCAGTAGGCCTACAACAGTATAATCGTCCAATGACGCACAAAATAATATATTATAATGAATGAATGATTTCAAGTAAAATACTCAGTCGACAATCTGACATTTTGTCGACGTATTAAAAGTAAAGTAGTGCTTTTGGTTAATTAATTTATGGAATTAATTAAATTAGTGTATGTTAATGGGGGAGGCCGTTGTCGATGACTTTGGTTGAATGGGGTATAATTAAGAAGAAAAACGTATTACCTTAAACTAACTTCCAAATGCAGTGCGGGGTGCGGGCACTAATGACTCGCGCGCACTAACATCTCACTTGCAGACAAAGTTATCGGGCACTAATGACATGCGGGCACTAACGTCTCACTTGCAGACAAGGTCCTCGGGCACTCATGACACGCGGGCACGGCACTAACGTCTCACTTGCAGACATGCTTCCCGGGAACCTAATGACTCGCGGGCACTAACGTCTCACTTGCAGACAAGGTCCTCGGGCACTAATGACACGCGGGCACTAACTTCTCAATTGCAGACATGCTTCCCGGGCACTAATGAGTCGCGGGCACTAAAGTCCTGAGACAATAGTGCCCGTGGGCACTAACGTCTCGCGGGCACTAAATGTCCCCTAATCTTGCCAAGGTCAGCATGTAATAAATAGACAAGGTGCAGTACAGTACTGTACTATAATCGACCGAGGACGCACTAACTAATAATACAGTATATACTGAATGAAAGATTTCAAGAATAATACTCAGTCGTCTGTCTGACATTTTGTCAACCTGAGACAGGGGGGGGGGGGGGGGGGGGGACTGGACGCAAAACCCGCCTTGGCGAATTAATATCCCGCCTCAATGTTAAATTCTCAATTTAGGGAAAGGAGCAGGTTACAGTGGAACGATATTTTAACCAAAACAATAAACAAAACATAATAGAACAGGTTACAGTTTTATTTCTTCTCGTAAACAACTTTTATTTGCGTCCAATTTCCCCTGGAGAATGATGAATTTTTATTCTTATATTATATTCATATATATCTTTATTCTTTTTATTTTTATATATATTTGTGTCCCTCATTAATGTTTGTGTACCTCATTAATGTTTGTGTCCCTCATTAATGTTTGTGTCCCTCATTAATGTTTGTGTCCCTCATTAATGTTTGTGTCCCTCATTAATGTTTGTGTCCCTCATTAACGTTTGTGTCCCTCATTAATGTTTGTGTCCCTCATTAATGTTTGTCCCCCTAATTAATCTTTGTCCCACATTAATTTTTGTGTCGCTGATAAATATCTGTCCCTCGTTTAATGTTTGTGTCCAAGTTGCTATGGGTTTTCGGACGTTTTGGACAACTTGGTCAGCAACTAGCAACTTAATTTGAGTAACATTAACTATTAGTCTCCGTTATATGAGGCATCTTTTACAGCAACAAACTTCGCGTTTACATAGAGCAACTTGATCGGCAACCTGACATGCTCACCAAGTTGCTGATACAGTTGCTCAAAATGTTGCCACGTAGGGCCTACTGTAGAAAAAACAGTCTTTAATTATTCGTCATGACGTACTGTAAGTTAACTTTACATTAACTTTAACGTAGCTGTGACGTCTGTAACTAGACTTTGTTCTTACTGTAGAGTACCACCCATTTATTTTGTAAAATTATTTATTTATTTTGGGTATTTTTTTATTTATATTTTAAATATATATTTTGTTATATTTTGGACATAGAGTTCCGCTTGCTTGAATCTAAATTTTGTTTAGTTCTTGTTTCTGCTTTTGGCTACATTTTGTTCAATTTGTATTGATACATGATTCTAACTACAATCCCGTACTTATTTTAGAAGCAATTACTGTAATACCAAAATATCAAAAACTTATGGAGCCCTTTAGAATTTTGAATTCAGAATTTTCAACATGTGCGCAAGTGTGTTAGCTATATTGTATGTGCTTATTTGTTATTATTACAGTACGTTCACAGGTAATACTAACACCTGCTTATGTGCTAGTTAACATGTTAGATATAGCACGTATTAGCTAATACAGTAACAAATGCGCACATGTATTACGTGCGCACAACACACTAAATAATTAATTACGCACGATACGCCTTGGCTACTATTTAATATATTTTGTTGCCGTTATTCCCGACACCATGGGGGAAAACGCCGATGCTGGAGGCGGAATTTTACAGACCACGGAATCCCGGCCAGTCACCGGATATTGATTGTGGAGAAGGAATGTTCTTAAATGCAAGATTGCGGTTGAGAAAAAGCTGCATTGGTTGGATATACGCTTTAATGTAACTTCCCTACAGTTGAACCTTGATTGAGAATAAATTGGGCTTCCCCAAATCAATATACACCAAATTATTCACAATAATAATACACGACAATATAAATCCCTACAGTAAATTATTTAATTACCCACTGTTCGCTCAGATTTTAGCCTAACTAATGTTCCCCAGATTTTCCCTCGGTCCTAGTCTTGGTGCCGTAGTGTCGGTGTCGGTCGACCCTGTCGCGTGTCCGTCCCACCCCTCCCGAACCCCGAAGGGATCGATCATCGAGAACCAGTACGGCTTGGCTAAGGGTCGGTCCAGTCGGTAGACTCTGTCGCGTATCCGTACCACCCCTCGCGAACCCCGAAGGGATCGGTCATCGAGAACCAGTACGGCTTGGCTAGGAGTCTGTCGTGTCGGTGGACCTGTTCGCGTGTCCGTCCCACCCCTCACGAACCCCGAAGGGGACGATCATCGAGAACCAGTACGGCTTGGCTAGGGGTCCGTCGGTTCATCGCAGAAACCCAACCACCTAGGCTTTCCGAGTCCTTATTCAGGCTCGTAGTCGCTTCGGCGGCTGAGAAACTGCTCCGAACAGTCGGTAGGCCAGTAGAGTCCAGTCCTCTGTCTTTCGACCCCGTCGCGTGTCCGTCCCACCCCTCACGAACCCCGAAGGGAACGATCATCGAGAACCAGTATGGCTTGGCTAAGGGGTCTGTCGTCGGTTCCCGTCGCAAATCCCTGGCACAAGCAGCAGACTTTCCGATGTCCTTTTCAGGCTCGTAATAACTGCTGTTGACCAGAGACCGCTAAGGGCAGTCCTCATCAAACCCTTCCTCTGTTAGTCGGCCGCCCTTTCACGTGTCCATCCCACCCCTCGCGAACCCCGAAGGGATCGGTCATCGAGAACCAGTACGGCTTGGCTAAGGGGGCTGTTGTTTCCCATCGCAAATCCCTGACACAAGCAGCAGACTTTCCGATGTCCTTTTCAGGCTCGTAATAACTGCTGTTGGCCAGGGACCACTAAGGGCAGTCCTTGTCCTTTAGACCTAGCGAGTTACAAAATCCACCTCTACAGGCAGCAGGAAGTTGGCTAGGCCTAATAGTACTCAGGCAAACCTGAATACTGCTTAATTTTGCCTCCCACCCCTGGCCCTTATAAACATGAAATGAGTCCCGTACCCTGTAAGTCGCCCCAATATTCGCCCATAAATCGCCCCCAGTTCATTGAGTGTGCCCAAAACCCATGGTCCCGCACCCAGTAGTGATATCGGAATAATCATTTTAAATAAATACAAAAAATATTCAACTCTCGTTATGAAAAGTTGAAATACTGCGAACAGTCCCCCCCAATGACCTTCGTGAGGTCTATCGGTAGATTGAGTTTGCGTAGGTCATTCCCATATAAAAAACCCCAAATTTTTTAATATTGCATAGTCTTGATTAATTTGGCCTAGAGTTCATATATGTATATGTATAAAAATAAATGTTCAATAAATGTTCCTGGAATATCCCGGTCCACTATTTCTTTCTCTGATACGCCTTTCTCCTCTTCGCCCGTCGACTCTCGTCGATCGCTAGAGCTGGTAGGAGGCCTCCGGCCTCCTCCGCGTTGTCGCTTCGGGGTGGAGAGTAGAACGCCCTCCTGCAGCCATAGTTCTTCCCCTTCCGAAGAAATCAGAGGCTCCTCCGCACCGAGAAGATCGGTAATCGTAGGGATGTCGTAAGGTCCGTTCTCGTCCCAGGAATCGATAACGGCGAGCGTTTTCGTCTCTCCCGGTGTAATGTTCTCGACCGCTTTGAATGCGTGGTTTATAACCTCATTCCAGTCGTAGTCGACGAAGGAAAGAGGAACCGCCGTAATGAGGTTATCGAGGGTTTTACAGATAAACTTAGCGACGGTGTATGATTCCATAACGACGTAGATGTAGTTCCGTCGATCCGGATTCCCCCACCTTTGGTGTATCGTCCACTTTCTCTCCACGTCCTTCCATCGACCCTCTCGCTCGCTCTTTATTTCTAATCCCGGGTATCCACCATATATTTTATTATAATCCCGGAGTATCTGAGGTTTGAAGTCGATGCCGCCGTTTAGCACGGCGAGGTAGCCGATCCCGGATTTCGTCGGTCTCACCTCTCGGAATCCTCGCATGAACTCGGCGAATCGTAACCAGGCTAATAGCGTTTGAGTGTCGATGCAATGACTAAGGGCATTGAGGTCGTCTCGTCGGTCTCTTCCTAAAGGAGCGTTCGCGTAGTCGTTCCGGACGTCCGCCTTTATATCCGCACCGATTTTAATGACGTCGAAGTCGAAGAGGATCCTTTGGATTTCCGGAGGTGGTAACCAGATCGCTCCGGCTGCCTGCACTTCCTGTCTGGGTGTCGGAAATATTCGACACACCAATACCAAACCGTCCAGGGTTCCGAGGACGACAACCAAGGATCGACCGTATTCTTTCGCCCTGTACTTTTCCTGGTAGTCGTCGCGATTCTGGATGATCGATATACGTTCCTCTCGTAGCGTCGCCGTACACTCCGACAGGTTTCCCCAGTGTGTGAGGTACGTACCCTTGTCATCGACGAAACTTTGACATCTCGCCAACGTCATCGCTTTCGAGGTGGGCGTCGCGTTTCCCTCGTTGTCGTATATCAAACATCGGGATCTGTAGACGCTTTGCCGAAACGTTTCCCAATACGACAACTCATCCCCTCCGGTAGCCTTTGCGTTCCGAGTTCTTTTCAGTCTCGTACTAGCATCGGCCAACCGGAGGGCTCGTAGATTCCGGGAATCCGGTCCCTCTCGCCCGCAGAATTTGACGACTCGCACATTCTCATTTATCAGGGTGCTCCAATTTGTATCAAAGTTAGGGGATCCGGGTTGTGGATATTCCAGTAGATCTATCGTATTACGTAATTCGCCGATAATTTGGCGATTTGGGTCCATATTTACAATTATGTCCGTTGCAAAATTATATCAGTTAATTATAAATCCAGAAAGTCTGAAACTATAGTGATTGCAGAATAATTCAGTTTTATTTTTAGTTCAGTTTATTAAATAACATTGCTATATAGGCATCTATCATCTTATTGCTAATACATTCAGCATTTACAGTTACTATAGCTATACATTAATATCCAACCAGTTTTTTGACTTTTTATGTCCTCTTCTTTTTTTCCAATTCTTTTCTTTAGACATTTTATACATTTTTTTGTCTTTTTTCCTTTCTCATTATTATTTCATTTCACATTTCATTTATTTCAACACATTTCATCATTTATTTCCACCATTTCATCATATTTATTTCCATATTTCATTTATTTCCACATCATCATTGGGGTTATAGCCCCCCGGCTATCATCATTTGTTATAAGCGCAGCACCAGGGTGCGCATCATTACATTTTCATCATCATACGCGTCATCATTCGGTTTATAGTAGAGTTGTCTGTTTCTTTTCATCATTACCAACTACATTCAATCATCTTCTTTGGGAAATTTTCGTCGTGGAAGGGGTGTTACGCGGCAATCTGGGATCTACAGCTGGGCTAGTTACACCGCCTACGCCCCAAACTGCACACATAACGGACAATGAAGACGCTGGAAGTGAAGTCACGTGGAATGCACCAGGGACCCACCAGAATAACACTCCCAACAACATAAAGCTCAGTCGACGAAGTCATGTGGGATAGGGTTACGCAACATTCTGGGATCTACAGCTGGACTAGTTACACCGCCTACGCCCCAAAATCCACGCAACGGTCCCACCAGAATAACGCGACTGAGAAACATAAAACCCTCTATCTTCGAAGTCATGTGGATGCACCATGGACCCACCAGAATAACGGGATAGAGGGGGTGTTGCGCGGCAATCCGGGATCTACAGCTGGACTAGTTACACCGCCTACGCCCCGAACTGCGCACGCAACGGACAACATAACATACTACAATGAATACAATGAATTCCACTTCAAATCTTTACCATTTCCAATAATCCAATATCGTTGGTCCCGATGACCAAAATCAGGGTAAACAATACATAAACGACCCTGCGTCAGTCGAAACATCTGCAGGGTGACGCTGGACTCCACATACCACACGAGGAAACACAAATACCATTGCGTGGTTACAGTTGGTTTAAGGGGGGTCCATCATTAATTGTCGTTAAATCACAGTTTAAAGAGTTTGTCAACAGGATGAGAAGGGTTTACACGGGTTTAGCATTGTCACCAATGTCTGCAGCAGGATCCTGAGTAGGGAACTTATCACCTCTCGTAGAATCACCACTGTCATTGCCTTCAAGAAGGCACAGCCTCTGGATAGGGCGTTGGTAGTGGCCCTTTGCCGTTCGTATCGTCACAGTCCTCGCAAGTCCGTCTTTGCTCGGTTGTATTGCCACGACTCGCGCCACAGGCCAGTGGACGCGGTCCTTGAGGTCTTCTTTGACCAGCACCATGTGGCCAACTT
Source organism: Nemertoderma westbladi (assembly GCA_032718475.1). Taxonomy (NCBI): domain Eukaryota; kingdom Metazoa; phylum Xenacoelomorpha; order Nemertodermatida; family Nemertodermatidae; genus Nemertoderma; species Nemertoderma westbladi. The sequence continues at coordinate 57,377 of JAUCBJ010006918.1, read as the reverse complement.
CGACATTCCTGTAGGTGTTGTTCCACTTCCTCCTGGTCCGGAGGGTTATGAGGTACTCCTGGGCCCAGATTCTCCACCAATGCGCTGCCAACGCTTGGGCCTTCTTCCAGTTAGTATGTCTTGCGATATTGTCGGGATCCAGAAACATCGTCTCTGGGAGAATATGGGTTTTGGGTCTTCCCAGTAGGTGGTTAGAAGTGAGGGGCTCCAGGTCTGTGGGGTCGTCGCGGATAGGGACAATGGGCCGGTTGTTCAAGGTAGCCGTGATCTCGCAGAATGTTGTGCGGAGGGTGTCATGGGTTACCCGGGTGTCTCCTAATGCGACGCGCATGGATCGTTTTACTAAGTCGATCAGCTTCTCCCATACCCCGCTCGTATGGGGTGCTAAGGGTGTTTGAAAGTGCCACTGTATGTGGTGGTCCCTCCAGACTTGGGATGCGGTGTCCTCGGTAAACCATCCCTCGATCGCCTCTCTAAGTTCTCTTTCTCCTCCCACAAAGTTTGTACCGTTATCGGAGTACATATGACGACATGTCCCATTGTTCGCCACGAACCGACGTAGGGCGTTGATGAATGCGTGTTGCGTAAGATTCACCACAATGTCTAGGTAGATTGTCCTAGACCTAAGGCAGGTGAAGATGGCTCCCCAGCATTTGATGTTGGATCGTCACTCGATGACCGTAAACGGTCCGAAACAGTCCACTCCGGTGACATAGAACGGTGGGGAATCGGACTGTAGACGTGTGGCTGGTAAGTCTGCCATCTTTTGCGTGAGTGGTGGCGCTAGATACCTTCTGCAGGGAAAGCAACAGTTCAACACTTTCCGGATCAGTGGTTGGATGTGGGTGATCCAATATCTTTGTCTTATATTAGCTATAATCCAGTTCTGTCCTGCGTGATGGTTTTCCTCGTGACACTGTTGAATTAATAGCTTGGCTAGTGTCAACATTCCGGGCAGAAGTGCCGGGTATTTAACCTCATATTCAACCGGGGCGTTTGCCATCGGGTATTCAGTCGGATCAGTCCGTCCTCTCCCATCATTGGTCTCAGTTGGTAGACTGGGCTGTCCGGTTTCAAGGTCTTGCCCGCACTGAGTTGTTCCCACTCATCGGGGAAACTTTCTCTCTGGACATATCCAACAATACACTTCTCCGCAATAAGGAGTTCTTGTATACTCCGTTGAACTATCGGCTTGTTGTCTTTCCACCGTAGGAAATTGCGAAGGGTTATAACGTGGTGGACGAGCCGTCTCATTGATGAAGTTCGCTCGATCAACAGATGTAAAGACGCCGCTGGTTGAGTGATCGTCGCGACGTTATAGTGCCTGCCCGAGTCCTTTGCAGGCTCAGTCAGACAACTATAAATTTCCACTGCGTTGCTTCTATGGACTTTACGGATCTCTTTGTCGTCCTCGGAGTATTTTCCGCTATCGAGTTCGGGCTCGAATCGGGTACTCCATGTTAATTGTGGCTGTTGTAGGAATTCCGGGCCTGTAAGCCAGAGTTTACTCTTACCGAGTTGTTTTGGGGTGGCGCCTCGGCTTGATAAGTCCGCTGGATTTTCTTTCCCATTCACGTGGTGCCACTGTTCTTGGCCGGTACACTGTTTTATCTCCGTGGCTCGGTTCGCTACAAACGTGGTGTGACGCCGTGATGGAGAGTGGAGATAGTAGAGGACGATACTCGAATCGACCCAGAAGTGTTGAGATTCGATGGGGATTCGCAGGTTCCGCATGACCATGCGGTTCTGTCGCACTGCCCAAACTGCAGCCTGTAGCTCAAGTCTTGGAATTGTTGCTACGAATTCCCCGGATACTGTCTTAGCTTTAGAAAATAAGAAGCTCGTATCGCCGTTTCCATCGTTGCTTAGTCTTCTTAAGAAGGTGACTACGCTGATTCCGGTATTCGAACCATCCGAGAAGGTATGGAGCTGGAAGATATCGGTGGGTAGTTTATCGATGAAGAACGGTCGAGGGATCCGCATAAGATGTAGGTGTTCGAGCTGTTCCACAGGTGTGGGGGGAGTTCTTCATCCCATCCCAGTCCTTCTATCCACATTTCCTTAATCAGATTCATTCCGGCCAAGGTTACCGGAGATATGAAATTTAGTGGGTCGAATATTGCACTTTTTATCGACAAACATCCCCTTTTCGTCATAGGTTTGGGTAGGGGATTATGTTTGAAAATGAATTCGTCCGATTCTATATCCCATTCAATACTGAGTACACGGTGTTCTGCATCCTCGGAATACATTTTGTTGTTGTCCAGTCGGATGTCCTCCGGAAATTTTTCCATAAGTTTCTTGTCGTGGGATCTGAACTTCACGAGCGGAAAACCTCCTTTCTTTAAACATTCTACCATCCCCATTGCTAGCGGATATGCCTCGTCGACATTATCTGCGCCGGCGCATCCGTCGTCCACGTAGAAGCATCGTCGGATGGTTTCTATGACGGTTGGAGGGAACTCATTTTCGCACATAGTTGCCGTTTTCTTCAGCATATCGCTACATGCTACCGGCGAGTCCTTAGCGCCGAAGATCCTGACGATCATGCGCATCACGTCTACATCCTTCATTGTAAGTTGACTAATCTCCTGTTGAGTTAATGTTTTATCCGTCCATAGTATACGTAGACAGTCTGAGTCTCTTGGTAGCGTACGGACCTGGTGAAACATGGCTTTAATGTCGCAGGTGAATGCTATCCGGTTTTCCCTGAACCTGATCAACAAGCCAATGAGTGTACTGTATATGTTGGGCCCCGTGTAAAGCTGGCTGTTCAGGGATTCGCCTTGATACATAGCAGCGGCATCATTAACTACTCGGATTTTACCACCCTTCCGGGCTTCTACCACATAGTGGGTTGGAAGATGATATGTTCTGTTACCCCCTTGCAGTTCATTCCGGGGTACCATTTCTGCTAATCCATCCTCGAGATATCCTTTGATTACAGTATTATATTTCTCCTTTATCTCGGGTTGGTCATTCAGCCGGCGTAGGATCCCCTTAAGTCGCCTAAGGGCCATGTTGGCGTTATTTGCCATTGGTTTATTTGGGTCCTTCCATAACATGGGTGAACACCAGTGTCCATCTTTGAACGTGGCCTGGTCAAGGATGTCCATACAATATTGATCCTCCTCGGATGGGTTTTCGTCCTTTTCTGCGAACTCTTGGGTCTTTAGATTAAAGTATTTAGTCATTTCTAGCTGGGTTTTCTCCGTCTCAAGAAACAAATCCTCATCAATGTCGGTAGCTGAGCAATAACCCACGGATGTTGCACTCTCTTTAATCTGACATTTTGGAAGGTATGTATAGGTATCAGTAGTCTCCTCCTTGATGCCGCAGAGTGTCCATCCCATTATCGTTCGTTCAGCGTAAAAGCCATCATCCTGCTTTATAGATCGGGTGACGTCTCCGGTGGGTATGAGTAATTCCGGTGTATCAAGTCCGATCAGTAGGGTGATGCGGTTTACATCCAACAGCGGGCACCTTAGGTCTACATCATCTCGGTCCAACTGTATGAGGGGGGTGTACTCGGCTGATTGTCGGAACCGCATTCGTAGGTCTGTGTGTACCAAGGCGTTCTGGATGGTCAGCTTAACTGTCTCGTAGCCCTTCATTACTCCTTCCATCTGGAGCTGCACCTCCCCGGAATCTACCTCTCTATGGTCGGTGATAGTTTGTATGGGCCGTTTGCAAGGTTCATAGTCTAGGCCGAGTTGCTCGAGGAAATCCCAGTCGATGATGGTTCCGTCCGACCCCTTATCAAGGAACGCGAGCGTCGTCAAGGATTTGCCGACCCCTTGAATTCTTACTGGGATTACTTTGGCGAAGACCATGTAACGGCGATTTATAAGGTTGATCGTGGCTGAGATATTTGTCACTTGTGATGCATCGGTGGAGGTTCTAAACGGGTTGGTTTCTCTCCGTTGGGTTGTCCGGGTTCCTTTAGAAACGTGGTTCGTTTCTCCTCTTCGCTTGGCTTCAATCCGAAAGGGGAGGGTGGTGAAGTCAAAGTTCGCGGGGATGTGGAGGAGCGTGTGATGATGTAGGTCGCTACAGACCGCACAGCATGATCTTTGGTCGCAATCCCGAACATAGTGACCTGTTCCAAGACACCGGAAGCATCCTCGGTGTTTCATTATCGCCTCGAAGCGTGGGACGAGTTCGGCGAACTGGAACTTCCTGCAGAATTCCACTTTATGTTTCTCTCCACAGAAGAGACAGAGAAGGGAGTTTGTGATGCCTTCCCTCTCGGGTGCCCAATTTGCAAGGTAACACGCCCATTCCTCGGCTGATGTTGGTTCCTCGTAGTCTTCGTCATCGGAATCCTCGGCCATGGTGATGGCCATCGTACTCACCGGAGGGTGACGGAATCTCGGTTTCTGAATGGGCGTCTTACTCCTGGAGTTGCTTTCTATTCCGTCTAACTTGGCGAGACTCTGTTTCGAGAACATCGTGTCATTCATGGCTTCGGAGATATCGTCCAGGAATGCCGACATTTCGAGGAAGCTGGGATCTCGATCTGGTTGTCTGCGCCGGAGATCTACGCATTTATACGCCCACTTACTTTGTAGCCATCCGGGGAACTTCCGGGCGAACTGTCGGAGGTTTAGAATGTTGTTTACTTGTTCCTCCTTATTTAATGGTTTTAGAGTATAGTAGGCATTTTCATCGAATCTGAGAATTCTTGGATATTCTGTGGGTCCCCTAGGGATCCTGCGTCCTGTATCAGTTTCTCGAGAGTTTTATTAATTATAGTCCCGATATTTCCGTATCTTTTATCTAGAGTCTTCCATGCGTCATAGTATGCTTCATGAGCTCCTCCTTCAAAGCATGCGATAATTCGGCGTGGTTTGTCGCCCAGGTATTGTGATAAATATACCAGTTTCTGTGCGTCGGCTATGTCCGTTGATCCAATCTGCGCAAAGAACCGTTTCTTGAATCTGAGGTAATCGACGGGATCTCCTTCGAAGGTGCGGATCTCCATCTTGGGCATGGCCAGTCGGTTCCCTAATGCCCGGATGATACCAACGTCGTCTGAACTGGAATGACTAGGAGGGTTATAATTATCGCACTCTCTCCCATACACGATGGATCGATGATAGGTGGAGTTTTAATGATGACGCGGCTACGGCTTTGTGGTGTGGATGTAAACGGGTTGTTGGATCGGGGAGTGGCGATCCGTTCCGAGTCCTTTTCAGGCTCGTACATGGGGACGCTCGGGACCGTGGGGTTGGATGGGAAGTAAGGTTCTTCATTCTTGAGCGTAACCGGTGGGGGATGGAACGCCGGTGCTTGTGCCGATAACGTAGACTGTATGATTGGCGGGAGTTCGGCTTTCGGAGGTTTCGCCGCCAGCGGCGTGAATGACTTCTCTAATTCCGGGACCGGGATGGGTTCGTAGTTCTGATCTATATCCCTTTCCCAGTCCTCGTATATTTGAATATCTCGTTCTATAAGTGCGGCTTCGTATTCCGCGAGTTTCGCAATATCCGCATTCTTTTTGTGTATGAGAATCGCTTGGGCCTCGGCGTGTTGTTTACGCATTTCTGCTTCCCATTTACATTGTTCGATCTCTTGTTGGGCCTCTCGCCCACGTTGTTCAGCTTCCTGTTCACGTTGTTCGGCTTGCCGTTGGGCCTCTTTTCTACGTTGTTCAGCTTCCTGTTCACGTTGTTCAGCTTGCCGTTGGGCCTCTCGTCTATGTTGTTCAGCTTGCCGTTGGGCCTCTCGTCTATGTTGTTCAGCTTCCTGTTCACGTTGTTCGGCTTGCCGTTTGGCCTCTCGTCTATGTTGTTCAGCTTCCTGTACACGTTGTTCGGCCTGCCGTTTGGCCTCTCGTCTATGTTGTTCATCTTCCTGTTCACGTTGTTCGGCCTGCCGTTTGGCCGCTTGTTCGGCCTCTTGTTTTTGCATTTCGGCGGCTAATACATCTTGCTCGGTTCGCAGTTGAACATACTCATCTTCCATCCGAGCTTTGAGAGCTAATGCCTTCTGTTCTCGTAGCTGATCTCGGAGTGGCTGACCCCCTTGAGAACTGCACGCTGAGCCGGATATCTCGCTCCTAACGCTGGAGTGCTGGTGTCTTGAGGACCCCGTTCTCTTTCGATGAGTTGTGGTCCTGGTGTTGGAGGTTCGCACTGATTCTGCGTCTGTTCTTTCAGCTCTCTTGTAGTACTGTTCCTCGTAGCCTCTCACGAGGCTGAGGGTCCTCCGGTGTTGTTTGCGGAATTCGTCTAGGCATGCAACGTGTTCTTCCAATTTGGGGTAGTTTACCTGGTCAGTGCCAGGGATGAGTTCTCGGTACGCCTGTATCATTCTCTCATATCGTTGTAAGATACTTCGGATACTCTGAAGCTGAGTTTGTATCTCGTTGAGGGGGGTTTCGACTCCTTTGAGTTGTTTCTCTATACGTTGATACGCTCGAGTGACTCCGCCTTTGAGAACACCTAGTCGACAGGCCATGTTCTTGACGTTCGGTACCTCGTCGGCTTCCGAATCTGTGTGGTGGTCCATCTCATCGGTATCGGATACGTTATTCGTTGTCATTGTAGCGCCTTGTTGATAGCTAGATGTGCGATGTCGTAAAATAGTTCCTCGTAGGTATTGTACCGAACGGTAATCCTGAATTGTCCGACGTTCGTTCCTTGTACTTCGACCTCGATGTGCCAGATTCCTGGCTGAACTTGGATTATATCAATGGGTGTGATCGATACTTCCATTCCCTGTTAACAACTCTCCAAATATGTGATCTGCCGACTACGAGTTGGTTAGATCGAGTTTGTTGATTAATTAAACCACGACTTTGTCTTAACTCAAATACCAGAGTTTCCTCGTAGCGGGTGCTGGTAAGCACGGAGAGAGTTTGAAGAGTATTGTAGGATTCCCAACTTCCACCAGTTGAAGTTGGCCGCGTTTTATTCTCAATTTTGTTGCCGTTATTCCCGACACCATGGGGGAAAACGCCGATGCTGGAGGCGGAATTTTACAGACCACGGAATCCCGGCCAGTCACCGGATATTGATTGTGGAGAAAGAATGTTCTTAAATGCAAGATTGCGGTTGAGAAAAAGCTGCATTGGTTGGATATACGCTTTAATGTAACTTCCCTACAGTTGAACCTTGATTGAGAATAAATTGGGCTTCCCCAAATCAATATACACCAAATTATTCACAATAATAATATACGACAATATAAATCCCTACAGTAAATTATTTAATTACCCACTGTTCGCTCAGATTTTAGCCTAACTAATGTTCCCCAGATTTTCCCTCGGTCCTAGTCTTGGTGCCGTAGTGTCGGTGTCGGTCGACCCTGTCGCGTGTCCATCCCACCCCTCCCGAACCACGAAGGGATCGATCATCGAGAACCAGTACGGCTTGGCTAAGGGTCGGTCCAGTCGGTAGACTCTGTCGCGTATCCGTACCACCCCTCTCGAACCCCGAAGGGATCGGTCATCGAGAACCAGTACGGCTTGGCTAGGAGTCTGTCGTGTCGGTGGACCCGTTCGCGTGTCCGTCCCACCCCTCACGAGCCCCGAAGGGAACGATCATTGAGAACCAGTACGGCTTGGCTAGAGGTCCGTCGTTTCATCGCAGAGACCCAACCACCTAGGCTTTCCGAGTCCTTATTCAGGCTCGTAGTCGCTTCGGCGGATGAGAAACTGCTCCGAACAGTCGGTAGGCCAGTAGAGTCCAGTCCTCTGTCTTTCGACCCCGTCGCGTGTCCGTCCCACCCCTCACGAACCCCGAAGGGAACGATCATCGAGAACCAGTATGGCTTGGCTAAGGGGTCTGTCGTCGGTTCCCGTCGCAAATCCCTGGCACAAGCAGCAGACTTTCCGATGTCCTTTTCAGGCTCGTAATAACTGCTGTTGACCAGAGACCGCTAAGGGCAGTCCTCATCAAACCCTTCCTCTGTTAGTCGGCCGCCCTTTCACGTGTCCATCCCACCCCTCGCGAACCCCGAAGGGATCGGTCATCGAGAACTAGTACGGCTTGGCTAAGGGGGCTGTCGTTTCCCATCGCAAATCCCTGACACAAGCAGCAGACTTTCCGATGTCCTTTTCAGGCTCGTAATAACTGCTGTTGGCCAGGGACCACTAAGGGCAGTCCTTGTCCTTTAGACCTAGCGAGTTACCAAATCCACCTCTACAGGCAGCAGGAAGTTGGCTAGGCCTAATAGTACTCAGGCAAACCTGAATACTGCTTAATTTTGCCTCCCACCCCTGGCCCTTATAAACATGAAATGAGTCCCGTACCCTGTAAGTCGCCCCAATGTTCGCCCATAAATCGCCCCCAGTTCATTGAGTGTGCCCAAAACCCATGGTCCCGCACCCGCACCAGTAGTGATATCGGAATAATCATTTTAAATAAATACAAAAAATATTCAACTCGCGTTATGAAAAGTTGAAATACCGCGAACATATTTTGCATGTTTTTTGTAAAAATTCGGACTTATGGTGTTTTGCCAAATTGAGGATACCTTGTTTTCTAGCCAATACCCTAATATTTTAGCCTAATATTTTTACAAAAAAACCGCAATATATTTCAATGGTGATTCGAAATCAAATTGAAAGTTTAGTTATATGAATTCTATATATTTAGTTGTCAAAAAACACAATAACAAGTAAACTGAGGCATCTCTTTAAAAAATAAACAGTTTTTATCGATTATCTCAGAACTACAAAAAACGACTTAGGGGGTTCTGCCTTGAAGGTGACGACTATACAGTATGTGTCAAGGGTTTTAAAAGTTTGATGATGGAAATAAAATGAAATAGTTACTGAATTAAAATAAGTATCTCGCGACTGAAAATAAAAGGCTGTTATCTTGACACGTGCGGGAGTGTCGTCATAAATGTTAATAATAGTGGTCACGGTGGTCGCGGTTACAACGTCGTTGGTGCCCGGCGAACCGGTTCCAGACGTTTACCACTCCACTCGGTTTGCGAATGAGTTTTTGCAAACGAGCAAGTTCTTATTGAGGGCCTGTTTGTGTAGCTGTAGGGAGTTTCCTCTAGTATTGTGGGTGTGTGTTAACAACAAGCGAAAATAGCTGTTTCCAATCAAACGCCTCTTTGCCATGGCGGGTTAGATTCCACACTGTGATGAGATCGCCACGGATTCGTCTGTATATAAACGTTGGCCTCGTTGGGAGTTTAAGCCTCTCCAGACGCTCTTGGTACGGGGGGGGGGGGGGGGGGGTTCCTTAAGGATGGAACCAGTTTTGTAGCACGATGATGTTGGATGCATTCTATTTTATCTACTGTATATCGGAACGGTGATAAGGCGACCAAATTGGAGTGGCGTACTCAAGGATACTGTAGGACATAAAATCGACTTGTATATAGCACTATAAACATTTGTGGCTCCATATATGTGAAATTTCTCATTACAGCCAGCACACTTGAAGCAGAGGCTGAGATATTAGAACATAAGGAAAATTGTAATGTGTTTGAGAATGTGACACCGAGGTCTACGGTGGCTGATTGCGGCCAATTAATTCCATTTTTTATTGTTTTTCACCCGGGAGAAAAATATTTATCACCCGAGTGAAAAACATTTATCACCCGAGTGAAAAACATTTATCACCCGGGTGAAAAATAATTTAAAAAATGGAAATAATAGGCCGCACATCAGCCACCGTAGAGGTCCTTGTATTGGGGGACAATTTCTAGTTTATTACCATTCTAGGTAGTACAGTAGTGATGATAGATGATGTAATGTCTGTTGATAAAATTTATACTGCACACACGGCAAACGGAAAACCGCGGCAGCAAATTAAATGTTTAATAAAAAACTTAATTTACAACAGCAAGTAGTAATTGGTATAATAGCTGAATAGAGTAGAAATAAAAAATCTAACTGTCTGTCTGGCTTCTGGTTCTGGTTGTGGCTGTGTGGATCTGACTGAAGTTGTAGGCCTAAACTCTGAAACTGTCGTACCTGGCACCTGGTTACCAGCGTGGGCGTGGGGGCGTACTGCTACTGCTCTACAATCTAACCTGCTGACGCCTACCGGCACTGACGATCTCGCCATGGACATGGATATATCGGCACCGTACTGCGGGGCTCCCCCATTAGGTATCGACTTAAACATACCGCCTCCTCCACCCCCACCGACTAATGGAGAGGAAACCAAACCCGCGGAAATCATCGCGGAAACTCATCCCACCGTCGTACAAGTCAACAATGTATCTGTATCGGCGCAATTCGAACAACTTAAAACGCTATTCGAGTACCTCGGGAACATCGTAGAAATGAAACTCTTCCCTTCGGAGGAATCCCCGACTCCATGCCAGTCTCGGATTGCTTTCATTCGTTACGAATCGGATGAGTCTGTCGGACTCGCTCGGCATCTTTCCAACACGATGTTCCTCGACATTCCGATATCGGTGGTCGCCGCGCCAGGTGGAATCCCCTCAGAGTCGGTCGGACTCGAGATGGTCTCGGATGCGGCGCCTCGACCCGCCGGGATCGGGTTGATTACCGCGCCGTACGACCCCACACTCGCTACGCTCGGTCTCCCACAACCGCCGCCCCTTCCGCCCAACACAGACCCCTCCAAGGTGGAGGATATCCGTCGGACTGTCTACATCGGGAATCTCGACTCCGAACTCGTTACCGGGGAGATGCTCGTTAACTTTTTCTCGCAGATCGGAGAGGTGAGTTTTACTCTTAAATATATTTCAGGGTACCGGTATTATTTATGTTGCTTTATTCACTATCTGACACTTTCGTTTGGGCCTTCGCGCAGGGATGCACCACCGGTAAGTAAGCATGAAACTTTTATATTATTATTATTAAAGCGGTAAAGCACCATGGTTACACAGTTATATAGATCACTCTAACAGGTGAATATTTCGTAATTAAAAACACACCAATAAAATATAAACTCAAGTAAAATTCAAAGCATTAAATATATTTATATACTTGGCCTAGTAAAATTACATACAATAGGCTACAATAGTAGGCCTACCTACCAGCCTACTACGAGTGATACAGTATATATTTCGCAATCAATCCGAACCATACATTTTGGATTCTGTATTTCCTTATTAATGACCAAAAAAAAAGTCTATAAAGTTTTATTTTGCGGATCATATGTTTATTCATGGAAATTCTGCGTAAATTTGCATAACACAAGCCAAACAAACGGAACATTAGGGAAAAGTAAGCAGCAAATTGGTGACGTTCCAGAATAATTTAATTAATTTCACAATAAGCTGCGATTCAATTGGAAATTAGTAATATTTACACTGGCGTGTTACACATTAATTGCTATATCTAGGAAACTATAAATCGCATCCAATTTTTAAATATATAAAAATTTTACGATATATTCAGGTAACTGTTGTAAAAAAATCAGACATTTCCACTGCAAGGAAATTTCTTAATTTCCTTTAATGTTAGTGAAGATTTTTCACATAATTAAATTGTGATTGCTCTATTGATTTTAGGTGTAATTTATTTACTTGTTTTAGTTTGAAAATCACAATAGTTTATCATATAACAAATAAATTTTTTGGGGATAAGGGTTTTTGAGGTCGATAAATCCGATGGGCGAGGTTACATCCACCCGTTTAGTAGAGAAGTTGTGTAAATAAGGTCGTTATATTGTACCAGCAAAATTGGTATTAAAAATGGTTAAATTATTAGACAAATTTCCGTTGCTCTGGAAACTAAATTGGTAACTATATAGAAGTGCATACTTCTGTCAATCGATAGTCATTGGAGTAAAGTTTGTCTGTACCAAATTTGGAGAAAATCCCACCACTAGACCCCTTGTTGCTATGTAAATCTTGGGATAGGAGTAGCGACCACCCCTACCCTCGGGTAGCAGCTATCGAAAGAGGAGCCTTCGGGTCGCCTCCGGCTTCGGCCGACTGTTTGCTTTTTTTGCTATGTAAAATCCATGTTGCTAAGGAAAGAAACAGGAAATTGAAGGTGATCCGCATAATATATTTTTATAGACATTTTTGGGGGAATTTAACAAGGTAATGTAGAATAAAAAAAATTGTTTTGGTTCGAATAACATGTCACTGTAACATGTTCCTTTCCCTTAAAGACACCAATAAAATTGCACCAAAGAACCTAATGACGCGAAACCCTAGGTTTTTGGTTAACCGAGGTTTTTAGGTCTAAAGGTTTAGAGTCTAAATGCTAACAACCTAACTTTTGGCCAATGTTATAGATTTTAGAAAAAAATTATTTTGAATTCGCTGTCGTTCAATGCCGAAGTACCATCCCGTCCCATAACGGCCCAGGCCATTCTACACTCCACCCACTTTAATTCCCCCCAATGTTCTGATTCCTCTATTAAACTCTATTATTAAACTTAGCTTTAGAAATTACAAAAATTCATTTGTTTTACAAAAAATTGTCATGGGTCATTATTAGTGTATTTCACTAATTATATAAAATTCCGGTTTTGCCGGAATATTCCGGCATGTTGAATTCCGGTTCCGGTCGGAATCAAAATATAGATTCCGGGACATCCCTACTTATCACCCGTGATTTTCGCGAGATCATCCGCATCTTCAAGGCCATAGTGTCCTTTAAGAGGCGTCCCAAGAAATTCATGGGCTGTCCACCATGCTTATTTTCTCCATTGGGCGGCAATAGCACATGATTGTGCACAAGCTGGTCCTCACGGCGAAAGCAATGTCCTGCAAAGCGGAGGCGGCTTTGTTAAAGTGCCAAGCTTGAGGGAACAAAAGAGACATCTTCATTGTTATAATATAGTGTCTGGTTGGAGATGTGTGCATTGTACTTGACACAGTATCGACGTAGCATTCGATCAGACTTGAATCATGCAGTCTGGGAATCAGGCTCGGGTAGTTGTTTAGATAGTGTACCCCCCCACCCCCCCCCCCCCCCCCCCCCCCCCCCCCTACCCACAGCTGCTATTTATTTAAAGATACAAGAGGAGATACAATCTAACAATAATATATGCGAAAATGTTCTGACCAGTACTTTATCCAAGTACAATAGTGAGGTCCTATGTGGTTCTCATACCAGGATCACCGGATCTGGCGACTTGTTTCTGATCTGATCTTAGCCTCGTGATGCGCGAAGGCATTTGTGTTCTATCACACGCAACCTTTGAAACCTGTAACCTCGTATATATAAGCATAAGGTATTCACAGATTATTATACTTTTAGCCACCTCACGTATGAGTTTAGTCTTGTATTGTTCAACAGTGTAAAAAGGGTGGAATCACCCTGTTTTTTTAACTGTCCACCATGCTTATTCACTCCATGAGGCTGCCAAAGTACAAGATTATGCACTGGCTGGTCCTCACGGCGAAAGCAATGTCCTGCAAAGCGGAGGCGATTTTGTTATAGTGTCAAGCTTGGGGGAACCAATGAGACACCTCCAATGTTATATAGTGTCTGGTTGGAGATGTGTGCATTGTACTTGACACAATGAACCCGGCGTAGCATTCTGATGAATGTGCCATCCAGAGATTTGGTGTCCTCAGCAGTTAGAGCCCAGCATGGACTCCCGTAGAGGAGTACTGGAACTACTGCTGCTCTAAACAATCGGACCTTAAGTTTCCGATTAATTCTCGGTGACTTCCAAATCCTGGAAAGCCTATACAAGGCTGCCCATGCCTTTCCCTTACGTATTCGAAGGTCCTCACCTGACTTCCGGATCCATGATCCCAGGTAACAGAAGTCGTCCACATGCTCAAGCATACCATCCTTTGAGCTTATGCTCATCCAGATCAGAGACTTGCTGAGGACTTTCAAAGTTAACTGTCAAAATGTTGGTCTTTCTGGAGTTAATAAAAAGACCAACACTAGAAGCAGCATGTTCTAATGAGCTGAGGAGCCGTTGGGCTCCCTCTAATGATTCTGAGAGTACTCCTAAGTCATCAGCAAAGTCTAGATCAGTTAGGTACATGGCAGGATTTCCTCGAGTTCTGGAGCCAGTAGGTGGAGTTATCATCACCCCATCATCATTATGATGATCTTAAGGACGATGCGTAGAACATAGTCAACCACAATAATGAACAAGAATGGTGCAAGTGTGTCTCCCTGGAGGACGCCCCATAACACTTCAAATGGTTCTGTGTCACCGTCAACAGTTGACACAAATGTTGTCGAACCATCGTATACTGATCTGATTGCTGCAATAATTTCATCAGGAATCCCATATAATGAAAGTATGCTGAACATACGTGAGCGAGAGACTGAATCAAAGGCCTTGAAGAAGTCAACAAAGATAACAGCCAGATGCCTGTCTTTCTTTTTTTGATAACTCTTCAATTAGGGGGGTATGGGGTAAAATGGGCCAGTTTTCACACTTGATCCATCTTTCACCCACCTAAAGTTTATTTATAATGGTGCCAGTTTATGGTAAATTTTGGCTGTCATTGTGAATATCAATTTGTGCTAGGTTTTTAGTTGAAGGGAGAAAAAAAAATATTTTTTTTTTATCTTTTTAAAATGGGCCAGTCCAATTAAAATGCATTTAAATCACTTTCAAATCGCCTTAGGTGCCCATTTAACTTAACCCCTCTACTGAGGTAAAATGGGCCTACAATGTTTGTTTTAAAAAATTGGCCTAGATATATATATATGCAATGACTCTATTTATAGTACAAATTGCTTTTATAATATATAACTATTATATTTAACAAATAATAGAAATTAACAAATGAGAATATTGCATAGTTCATACTGCCCTGGTAGCGGTAGGAAGTATAAAAGGGTAAAATTATTAGTAGCACATGCCTAAGTTTGTTGTAACTATCGATGACATATTATTATTATTGAGTATATTATATTAATATGAACATATTGCATATTGCTATTGCATTTATTTATATATACCGTTCAGTCATTTAGTAGTTCACATTCATAGAATGGGATTCGTCTGATTAGAGTTAGTTAGTAGTTACCATGTATTAGTAGTTACGTGTTAGTTACCAGGATTCTGTCCTCTCTATCCACTGCTGCAATGTCGTTATTGGAACCTTATATGTTTTACTGGCAGTATTTATTGATATAGACCCCTTTTCAATTTCGCAAAGCGCTTTTTTTAGATCATCTTGTGAGTAAGATTTACTGGTATCCTTTTTCTTATATGTCAGAGGCATATTTTTACAAGAGTTTTTTTTTAACAAACTGCCGTAACAAATTAATCTAATCAGCTACCTGTACAAATTCAGCATAGCCTAATCACAGGCCTAACCAAATGCATGTCTAGTAGTACCGGACCACGGACCGATATGTAGAGTAGCGTTCATAGAATGCAGCTACAACTAGACTGATATTGTTTTTAAATTTCCCTCCATTTTTTTACTTAATTCAAATTTGCAATGCTGGTGGTGATATAAGAACATGTGATATGTTTTTACAACCTTTTACATGTTATTGTGAGAGTAAATGAAGACAACCTAACAAGGCCCATTTTACCCTAGGGCCCATTATACCCCAACCCCCCCTAATCCCTATCCTTCTAAGTGCCAAAATGGGCTCCATGGTCCCACGACCTTTACGGAAACCCACGGAGCAGTCTCTCAATGGGATCCCTGATGCGATTTAATAGAATTCTATTGTATAGCTTTGCAGCAATCGAGATCAATGAGATTCCCCGAAAATAACCATAGAGTGTTAGGTTGCCCTTCTTGGGAACTGGCACCAACTTATTTGTTTTCATTTCTTGTGGGACTCTTGTTGTTCGGTACATGTCTACTATGATGGGATAGATGAGCTTTAAACACTCAGGTATTTTAAAGACCTCAGAGGGAACACCATCTACTCCACTGGCACGATTGGTCTTAATGCTCTTTGCAGCAGCCTTCACTTCTGCAAAGGAGATATCACCAATGGGAATATCTGGGAGAACAGACTCAGACACTTTTACTTCTATAAAGTTATCAGGCAATACCCTGTCATTATTGAGGAGCTTTTCAAAGTGGGCCTTCCAACCATTGAGGCGATCGGCTGGTGATTCAGCCTTAACCCTGGTGGTTGGTTGGCTTTTTCGACCAGCAAGCAAGTTGATCGATCTCCATGCCTGGGATGATTGCCTGCTGTCGTCAGCATCATTGATGGCATCAACCTGTTGGTTTATTAGCTCCTGTAGATTAACAGAGTACTGCCTGTTCGGGGACCTAGATGCAGCCTTAACTGCATTCTTGGCCGCTGTAGTCTGTTTGAGACGGGACTCTTTCTGCGCCTTGTAGAGGTCATTTCGGCACTTCTGAATTTTGTTGTCAGTCAGGGGGCCCGTTTCCTGTTTCGAGGGTAAACAGGAACTGTTTCTGCAGCTGCTAATTTAACTGCCTCTGTGAAGGCAGTATAGCCCTCACAGTGATCTGCCGCCTCAGAGGCAAGAACCTCATACCTGTTGCTCAGCTGTAGTGTGAAGCTGGATCTCACACTTGGCTGTTGCAACAGAGAGGACCAGTCATGCCGCGGCAAGGCAGATTTCGTTGTTCTGCTAGCACGCAGACTAAGTCTTACCTTGGCCACAATAAGGCGGTGATCACTGGAGAAGGGTCGTAGTGTAAATGCATTACAGTCTTGTATAGAGCTCCTGTATTTCCTACGAAACAGGATATGGTCTATCTGGGACTTGTGACCACTGGGTCCACTATGAGTCCATAGCTTTCCAGTTTGCTTCTTGAACTGGGTTCCAGCCGAAAACAATCCATTTCCAGAGATAAAATCCTGAAGATGGACGGAATTTCGGTTAACACTATTGTTATAGACCCAGGGCGATGTAGGTGATTGATGCAGACTTGCATTAAAGTCTCCCAGGAATGTTAAGAATGCATGCTGATCCACTCCATCAGTAGCTGCTTGTAGATTCTGGTAGAAGTTTTCCACCTCCTCTACAGGGGCAACACTAGTTGGAGAGTAGCACACAATCAGAACCACCTTAGGAAACTTCTTAGCCAGTCTTCCAGAACATAAGAAATGGCAACGGATGATGCGGTTAGAGATTTGGTCTATTTTGTCCAATGCTGCATGTGCAGTTGGACTCATCAATAGACCAATTCCACCATTGCCACTATCATCTGCTGAAGCGAGGGTGAGTCGCCAACCCCCCCCCCCCCCCCATGTCCTTAATCAGAACCTCATCAGTCTGTCCAGTCTGCATTCGGTGCTCTTGAACACCCACAGCGCTAAGAGAAAGCTTATCTGCCAAGGCAGTCAGCTCACCTTGTCGCATTGGGGACCCGAGTGTTAGGGTGTTTACTGAGGCTAATCTAGTAACTTGCCTCAGATTCACCAATGGCTTTGTTGGTCGGGGTGGAACATGAGAGTAGCCTCCAACTCTAGAATCCCTCTCCCCCTCACAATCTGGCCTCCCTGGTGACCCAGGGTTTGGGCCAGAAAGGTCATCAGGAAAGGGATTCAAAAAATTGTTTGCCGCTCTCTCTCCAGTAGGGGGTGAGACAGGTAGCCGGTCAGGAGATAACTGACGCCTGTGAGGCCGATTGTGTCCAGTCATTCCACTGGCCTCTAGTGGCTGGACCTCCGCATTACTAATGTAATCCATAGTGGGGGTTGGGGGGTGTTTTTTTGCCGAGTCAGCTCTCGGGGCAAATAACACACCCTGGTTTGCCATTCCACAGGGTGGGTGTCGCAATGGAGTCAGATATGAGGCCCATCACCCATATCTACTCTGGCGCACATGACCCACCATTGACTGTGCAACTTATCTGCTGTGTCATGTCCTGTACTCCTGCTGCCAGGTGCAGGTTGCAGTGAAGTGCACTCAGAGTGGACATGAGAACACTCTACTCCTGACCAGCCATTGGTAGATGAGCTACCCGAAGGTAGGCGTGGGCGCTACTCCTATCTGCCACCCGAGGGTAGGGGTGGGCGCCACTCCTATCTGCTACCAGAAGGTAGGGGTGGGCGCCACTCCTATCTGATACTCGAGGGTAGGGGTGGGCGCTACTCCTATCTGCTACCCGAAGGTAGGGGTGGGCGCTACTCCTATCTGCTACCCGAAGGTAGGGGTGGGCGCTACTCCTACCGGCTACCCGAGGGTAGGGGTGGGCTCGACCCTCTACTCCTATCTGCTACCCGAAGGTAGGGGTGGGCGCTACTCCTACCGGCTACCCGAGGGTAGGGGTGGGCGCTACTCCTATCTGCTACCCGAAGGTAGGGGTGGGCTCGACCCTCTACTCCTACCGGCTACCCGAGGGTAGGGATGGGCGCTACTCCTATCTGCTACCCGAAGGTAGGGGTGGGCGCTACTCCTATCTGCTACCCAAAGGTAGGGGTGGGCTCTACCCTCTACTCCTATCTGCTACCCGAAGGTAGGGATGAACGCTACTCCTATCTGCTACCTGAAGGTAGGGGTGGGCGCTACTCCTATCTGCAACCAGGGGGTAGGGGTGGGCGCTACTCCTACCGGCTACCCGAGGGTTGGGTGGGCGCTACTCCTACCGGCTACCCGAGGGTTGGGTGGGCGCTAATCCTATCCCTTGTTTTGCTCCTAGTAATTCAACTAGTCCCCATTTTATCGACCCCATGGGATAAATAATCAATAATAGTGTTTAACTGTAAACCCAAGTTAGACATTAGGATGTACCACCAGTAGTAAATTTGTTGAGTAAACTTTGCAATTTGAAGTTAAAACTCTTGTGTACCGGTAACCTTTTATTATTTTATTTCAATCGATTGATTTCAAAAACATTACATCATTCCATGTGTCTTGCGATTTACTCCAATTGGGTTTTCTTGTTAGAAATTGTTAGGGCTTATTGCTCTGTCTGTCTGACTGTCTGTGTGTGCAGTGGACATTGATATTGGCTTGGAAGGGAACGTCCTCGGAGAGGTCCTTGGAGAGGTCAAGTATATGTGCCGCTATAACTCTGTCACATTATTCTATCAGTAGGAGGTTTTATTATAGAACGTATAAATGAATGTTTTTTTTGACAAAATACCAAAAATTCCGGTGCCGGAATCCTTGTCATTCCGGCCGGAACCGGAATCGGACCAAAAAAACGCGGAAAGTCCCGGAACGGAATCCCGGGACTGTACATCCCTAGTATCATCGAGACCCTTCGAAAGATTATAGTTTGGACAAAAACATTTGAGAATAACCATGGAATAGTAAATTAAATATATCTATATTTAGTATTCCATGGAACATTTGGAACAACCAATTTTCGAATTTGAAAAAACAGATTTATATTACATATATACCTGAAGTCGTTATCCATTATTTATAAGATTAATGTTCCCTTTTCTGTTACATCTCCTCTTACTGAGTGTGTGTGTGTATAGTCTAACTTACAATCTGTTTCTAACTATATCTCATAAATCTGATTATTGTTGTCGATAAAACGATTCTCCTTACAGGTCGCTTACGTTCGGATGGCTGGAGACGAAACGCAACCGACTCGATTCGCCTTTGTAGAATTCTCCGACATTAAGTCGGTCTCCACGGCGTTGACCTACAACGGGGTAACGTTCGCAGGTCGGCCGTTAAAGATAAACCACTCAAATAACGCGATCGTTAAACCGCAGACTAACACGGTCAAAGAGAAAGAGGCGGCCATGAAGAAGGTTAAAGAGGTTGAGGCGTTGATCGCCAGGGCGATCGATGGGGATTCTCGTAGGTCGCGGTCGCGATCACGGGGACGACATCGCAGGTCGGGACGTTATAGTCGGAGCCGGAGTAGGGGACGGAGGCGGAGTTCCCGGTCCCCTGGGAAACACGGGGGGAAGAGGCGACGGAGGAGTAGGTCTCGGGAGAGGAGAAGGAGTAGAGAGCGGGGGAGTAGGGATAGGGAGCGAGGGAGTGGGGATCGGGGAAGTAGGGAGCGAGGGAGTAGGGATAGAAGGAGGAGTAGAAGTAGGGAGCGCAGAGGGAGGTACTAAATGGGGAGCATTAAGGGAGAGGGTGGTACTGAATGGTTTGGGGGGAGTTTGATGCTACATATGAGAGGAGAGGTGAAACCCCTGGCTGTTGTGGGGCAACGGAAACTGTTGAGAGTTACGGATATATTATAACTGAAAGATACATCGAACTCCTTACTAACTCTAAACTCACGTGTAATAATTTACTTATTTTATTCTAAATGAAAACTAATTAACTCCAGCAACTGAAAGGTCCGTTATAATAAGTTTATATATATATTTATAATTTCAAATATATACACACCTACCTACGTACGTATATATATATATACTTTGCTCACCCCACATACATATATATACCGCACTTACTACCTAGGTACCATCTTTCTACTTTTTTTTACAAATGCTATAGATATAGCCATACTGAAGTCGAATGCAGAAGTTATCTACAAAGAATAATTAATACTCAATATTAGGGATTTGCCGTATTGACTATTTTCAAATCGGCCTGGCCGGAGCCGGATTTGTAAAAAAAATCCGGCCGGAATTCCGGCCAAGCTGGATTTGTTTATATATCACCACTTGTATCCTTGAATCAACTATAATAGGGTACCTTTATGCATGAACAGAAATGGAGGGAGGGTGGGTACTAGGGATGCGACAGAGCTCCGGCTCCGGAAATCCGGAGCTCCGGGCCAATTTTCTAGTTCCGGCTCTGGTTCCGGCTCCGGGCAAATTAACCCGGAGCCAATCCGGAGCTTATATTGTTTAAAATCGAATTAATATAATAAGTTTTTCTGATGTATGAATAATGTAAATATCATAGTAATTAACATAATAACTCATTAAGTAATTTACAGCTTGTTTTATTAAGTTTCCTGATATCCCCCCACCCCCCTTGTGAAATTGTTTAAATGTTTGAACAAAAACATTGAAATGATTCAGTTAATTCAATTAATATTCTTCCCTAATTAAAAAATCTTAAATACAGTACATGTACTATCGTTTCGTTCGTCAGTCTAGAACACCCATTCCCGCGCCATCTTAATTGTTTGTTCAATGTAAATAGGTGATTGGTGTTGTTTTATGTCTGCATTTTTGAAAGTTTTTAATATTCTGTAATTAAACAAGTAAGAGACTACGGTATTACCTGATGACGAAAGAAGAAAGAACACCCATTCCACTGACCCCCCCCCCCCCCCCCCCATCCCCATCCCCAACAGGCTGGTACTGCTCATTTGTATAAAATAATCAGTTTAAATACTTATAATTCTAGAACTATTTTATATTATATAACTATATGTTTATTAAATTTATGTAATAATAATTTTAATAGTTATACAATATTTGCGTGCGGAGATTGTATTTCAGTTCCTGATTCAATAATGTAAATAGAGCCCGAGGACCCTCTAAACAGTTGTGATATATACAAATTACTAATATTATTTTAGATATCCGGTTTATGCCAGCCTACGTACGTAAGGTAGGTGGTACATGTTTTATCGTTTATCAATGACAATATACTGAAAACTGCACCAACTCCTGGAAATTAATTACACAATGTCCCATAAAATAGTGTCAATGATAAGTTGACAACAAACCTAAGTTACTGATTTTCTAGTCGTAAGAAATATAAAAATAACAGAGTTTGTGTAATGAGTGTGAACTGAAAGAAAAGTCTAAAACATTACAGTATATTTTAGCCCATTGAACACCAGAATAGGAGAGTCTTTGGACGCAATCAAAATGCATTCCCCTCCAGGAGAAAATCCACGTAAATAACTGCTAATTACTCCCAAAAATAAAACTGTAACCTGTTCTAATGAATATAGTTTATTGTTTTGATTATAATAGAATAGCATGCGACTGCAAACTGCTCATTTCCCTTAATTGATAATTGAGTAAGAATTTGCATCAAATCCCCCCCCCCCCCTGTTTCATGAACGCATATCTGTCTATGTCTACTATAATAATACACTTGAATTATCAATCACCAAACCTCCGGCTCCGGCTCCGTCTCCGGCCGGAGCTCATATTGTAACCCGGAGAAACCTCCGGGCTCCGGCTCCGGATGAAATTTTAGCTCTGTCGCATCCCTAGTGGGTACCACGTCATTTGGTCCTTTGGGCGTTAGGTACTGCATCGATAGATAACGTGCTGGATCGTTATCAGCAAGGTCATCATGATAAGGACTTTGAATTTAATAAGAATTCAGAAGTAGATTAGTAAGTCTATGTCAATTATCCCAACTAAACGGGACGAGAAGAGCGTTATGCGTTGGTTGGCTGCAAATATGGGATCATTTCCTAATTTACAAATACTTGTACATATATTTAGTATCACCAGTGTCTTCAATTTATTCCGAGCGAATATTTGTAGAGGCTGGTAATGTATTTGATAAGAAACGCTCTCGTCTACTTTCGGATCGTGGAGAGAAACTAATATTTTTGTACCATAACCTACGCCGATTTGATATTTGATATAATGGATTGTTTTGATAAATAAAGTGCAAATTGAAAAATAGAACGAAGTAATACAGTAGCTGTAGTTTTTTTTATACTCTCTGAGTTAAATTGGATTTATTAGACTTACTAAATAGCCCGTCGAATTCTCGAATATATAAACTGGTCATTCACGGTGGTGGTAAGCTCAATCTCAATTTATAACAAACCTAGCTAGACCAAACATCAACGCTTGCGCTCTGGGACAATATAATAATTATTGACTAGTTATAATAATTAGTATATGGGTATTTATACATGTGCTATTTATTATATATTAGTGTTAGTGAGGCTGATCCCAACCAAATACAAATATTCTTGGTAAAAACTAGTCTGTCTGCTCAGCATGTAGATAGTCATAAAATTATAGCTCTGCTTTTTAGACTTTATCATATTCATAATATGAAGGAATATGATACAAACTATGAAAATAATTGTATTGTATTGTATTGTATTCCATTGGATTTGGTTATGTTTAAATTTGTTTGAATTTAAAAGAAAATTTATTTTGATGTTTTTTTTCGAAAATTTACATTAATTGTAAATTTTGTCAACAATTCGTTGAAATTGAAATCCGGCCAAAAAATTGAAATCCGGCCGGAGCCGGAACCGGATTTTTTTCTCAAAATCCGACGGAATTCCGGCCCGGTCGGATATCCGGCACACCCCCCCTACTCAATATCATACTGATATTAAATATTTATTATAATTAGAAGTTACGACACCACAGTTCTAAAGGCTATGAATAAATCTACAAAAACTCACTTATTTTTATTTATTTCTGGAGGTATATATATCCCGCTTAGATATTAGGATTTCTGAAATCGTAGAAAGGGTACCAAGATTCCCCGACAGAGATGAGCAGCCATTCCCATTACAGCCAAGTTATGCGCAATATAATTAACGATGGCCGCTGATTGCTTTGGGTATCGGGATGGTTTCTGTCTGCGTCGCGGATACTATAATTATATATCCTTGAACTGTTTTCCTGAAATGTCTAATTAAATGTTGAATATGTAATAGGGGTGTGCCGGATATCCGGCCGGGCCGGAATTCCGGCCGGATCTTGAGAAAAAAATCCGGTTCCGGCTCCGGCCGGATTTCAATTTCAACGAATTGTTGACAAAATTTACAATTAATGTAAATTTTCGAAAAAAAAAACATTAAAATAAATTTTCTTTTAAATTCAAACAAATTTAAACATAAGCAAATCCAATGGAATACAATACAATTATTTTCATTGTTTGTATTATATTCATTCATTAATATTATGAAAAATGATAAAGTCTAAAGTCTCAGAACTATCATTTTATGATTATCTACATGCTGAGCAGACAGACTAGTGTTTACCAATAATATTTGTATTTGGTTGGGCTCAGTCTCACTACCAACTTATTATATAATAAATAGTACATGTATACCCATATACTAATTATAACTACTGTAGTCAATAATTATTATATTGTCCCAGAGCGCAAGCGTTGATGTTTGCTCTATAGGTAGGTTTGTTAAAATTGATATTGGGGCGAATACTAAATACCGTAGTGCGTAGTGATCACTTCGAAGTGGCATTACGCACTACGGGAAGTAAACGCTTCGCTACAGCGAAGTGCCACTACGCTCGTAGTGCGCTATGAGTATAACTGATGACCAGGGGGGTTTGCAGTCGCAGTTGAGTTATGATGACCAGGGGGTGGGGGAATGGCATACAATCCTCATTTTTGATGAGGGTAATACTTGAATGACCACATAATCTTGAAATCTTAGTAAAAATATTACAGTATTCAAGTATCGTAGCCTCCTCTAGACAACACTACGCAAAACTGTAGTGTTCACTTCTATTTCAAGATTATTTAGAAACAAAATCGTAGTGATCACTAAAGCACTACGAAGTATGCACCACGCACTTCGAAGTGATTGCTTTGTATTGAGCACTTCGTAGTGTAGTACCTGATTTAGCATGATAATCGTAGTGTATAGTGCAGTTTCTTTAGTGAACACTTCGAAGTGCCTATTTTGTATACGACCCATTTAAGCTTACCACCGTGAATGACCAGTTTATATATTCGAGAATTCGACAGGCAATTTGGAAACTCTAGTAAATCCAATTTAACTCAGAGAGTATAAAAAAACAACAGCTATTATTTCTTTGCCCTTTTTTTCAATGTGCAATTTATTTATCAAATCAATCCATTATATTAAATTATCAAAGCGGTTATAAGATTTATTTATTAACTAATAAAATAATCCTTTTACCCTGGTTTGGGGTGTATCTTGTTTATAAAAAAAATTATCAAAGCGGTGTAGGTTATGGTACAAAAATATTAGTTTCTCTCTACGATCCGAAAGTAGACGAGAGCGATTCTCAGCAAATACATTACCAGCCTCTGGAATTATTCGCGCGGAATAAATTTAAGATGCTATTATACTAAATTTACGTATATAGAAGTATTTGTAAATTTGGAAATGATTCCTTATTTGCAGCCAACCAACGCATAACGCTCGTCTCGTCCCGTTTAGTTGGGATAATTGACATATTTCTGAATTCTTATTAAAGTTAAAGTCCTTATCATGACTTTGCTGTTCATGATCCAGCACGTTATCTATCGATACAGGACGTAACACCCAAAGGACCAAATGACCAAGGTACCCTCCCTCTCTCCATTTCTGTTCATGCATAAAGTACCATATAAATGGTGATAAAAAAATCCGGCTTGGCCGGAATTCCGGCCGGATTTTTTTTACAAATCCGGCTCCGGCGCCGGCCTGGCCGGTTTGAAAATAGTCAATCCGGCACAACCCTAATATGTAATATTTCTAAATGAAATATTATAATTGTATCATTACAAGAGGAATCCATTCCTCAGGTGTGGTGAGGGGGGGGGGGGGGGGTGTAATCAAAATTCATCCATCCCCTGGGGAAAAGAACACCTGAATATAAAACTGCAACATGTTCTATTGTCTTTAGTTTATTGTTTTGGTTAGAATCTACCTGCTCCTCCTCTTATGATAATTTGACATCGTTTGAGACGGGATATTATTCTCCGAGGTGCAATTTCGTCGAGTTCCCCCCCCCCCCATGACTCACGTTCTTGCAGTATAATATACTACGTATTTAACTTCCGGTTATTCATAACTTTAGCTCAAGCTTTTAAAATAATACTCTACAGGTCTCTCTACTAACTTCATCTTTTTGGAAAATGTAATTTATAAATCATATTTTGGTATGTGTCATCAATAACTTTATATGCCCAAAATGTTATCACACCTACCAAAGTATCATATATTTCTTATAAAAAAATATTTGAAGTTTGGACCGGATATTGAATATCTTTAAAAATAAACGGATAACCGTTTGATACAATGTTTTGGGGGCCAATTTATTGTTTTGGGGGCTTTATTTTATTTGGCCAGAATATATTTTTTTGAAAATTGTTAAATAATTATATCATAATTATAATATTTAATTTAACTTTGTGACCTGTGATGTAGCGCTTAATTAACAAAGGTAATGTACAGTAATAAGTCAATGTCCAAATTAAGCTAAAAATATTTATGCTAAAGTAGTCTACGTAACACAATTTATGTTGTACCAACGCCAGCGTAGTATATTTTATGTTTAAATAGGGTTGGAGGGTGAAATAATTGTTTGGCTATTAACAATACATAGAAGAATGGGTAACAAGGTGTCCTGAATCGAGTTGCGTTTTGTGTTTAAATCTCTGATAAATTGTAAAAAAACAGTTCTACTGTACGTTACGCGTGTAGCTACTTTTTTTAAATTCTGCTGTCATTAGCTGTCCTGGCTCATCCATCTGTACAATGGGAACCTGGGTCTGCTGGGAGTGGGGTGGGATGGTTACGGAATGTTGATCCCTGGGGTTAATGTGTCACTGTCTCATGGCTCGTATGTAACAGCCAAGAGGAATCGTCTGATTTCCCCCGTGATTTCGTGGTTAAAATAACTTTACTAACAAATTTTCGCGCCCCCTTTTAAAATATTTTCTAATTATATTAAAAGTATATATTTTAATCTTTATTTTCTACTATTTCTAAAATAACTACTTCTACGCCACCGTCCTCGATGCCACCGCCACCACCCGTGACGCCACCGCTACCGTCCGAGACGCCACCTGTCCCCGCTGCTTTCCCGCTCACAGCCACCAAACAGTGGGCCTTCCTAGCCCCTGTCCACGACGTCAGGCTAACAGCCCACTTTACAGCGTGGCAAGGTTGAACTCCCTGGACCACCCCGCCGCAGGCTGCTGGCATGACGCCATCCCCGTCAGCTTTCAGGGACTGAAACTGTCGGACTCGCAGTTCCGGATATCACCGGACTCGTCTTGGGTGCAGGCTGACCGAGCCCCAAGGCTGTTCCCGGTGTGGCAAGGATGTTCTGTCAGATGGCCTCCATGGTCTTTCCTGCTCAAGTATCCGCGGCAGACTTTTGCGCCACTCAATGTTGAACGACATTGTGCGCCGGGCGCTCATCAGCTGTGGCGTCCCCGCTACGCTTGAGCCACTAGGCTTGTGTAGAGGGGATGGGAGGCGAGTAGATAGCGTCACCGTGGAGCCGCGGACGGTTCCTCACGTGGGACGCGACGGTGGCGGACCCTCTGGCACCCAGCCACCTCGCCCAGACGCTATCCGCCGGAGGCCGCACTGCAGAGGAAGCGGAAATTCTAAAGATCCGCAAGTACCAGGAACTCATGGACCGGGGCTACCTCTTCCACCTGGTAGCCTACGAGTCCTTAGGCCGCCCCGGTCCTGAAACATCCGAGTTCCTGAAGGAGATCGGGGCCAGACTCCACGGCCAACTGTTACCCAGGAGACCCGATCTCACTGCTTCCTCCTGCAAAGGCTGGCAATCGCCATCCTGGTCGGCAATGCGGCCTCCATTATGGGGACCATGGACCCCTCACTCACTAACAATCTACAAGGTTCTACTGTACAAGGATCTACAAGGATTCTACAATGATTCTACAAGGTGGTCCATAGTCCCTAATACCCCACCACACCCGACGGAACAGACTTACATACACCACCCCCCCCCCCCTAGCTTTCTTATTTTGTTATTGATTTTATAAATTGATACAATATTAAAATAATTCATTTGATTGATAATCACAGTACATCTTTATTTTAATTTTAATTTTTTTTAATCTTATACGAATATTTTATAATACTTAATGGTTATAATTATTGTTAATTGTGAATAAATAAAGCTTTGGTTAAATTAACCAGCCTTTTGCTGTTTTTCGCTGTTTAACATAAACTGTATTTTTTCTAGAACTGTGTTATTTATGCTGTTATAATTTTTCTGTTATTATGGATGTAATTGTAGTGATCCAATTTTGTCTGTCCTCTGTTTACCTGTGTTTATAGTTATACCTAATAAATTCATCACACCGAATATGGGGCTCGTCCCTGTGAAGTATACCAGACATTCTGTTTTTATATTTCACTTCGCAGTTTCCCCCATGTGAAGAATACCATAGGTTTTCACTAAAAACCAAAGTTACTGAACTGAATAATTTAACAAAAACAATTATCAAATTAGTATCTGTACAGGTTATGCGATAGAAATAAACGCTATAAAAGTAAGGAGATCTAAATATAGCAAGAAACCGAGTTTTTTCTATACACCTCCCATCCATTGGCTCCGTTTAAACTATATGTTAATTCGACACGGATGTTAGACCACTTAATTCTTCAAATTTAAAATTACAATAAAATTTCGACCGAAAAGTGAAAGGTATTAGACACATGGACGCAGCGTAGAGCTCACACATTTAAACAACCAAATTCACAAATAATAACAATAACTCCTAACTAATATAACTCGCTTTCTAATGGCTGATATAATAATCTTATATGATGCTAATCTTATGCGGGCTTTTACGGTTTATAAACATTTAGTACTCGGGTTTTTTTCTGATTTGTTTCTATTTGTGCATTCAACAATTCCCCAACTACTAAAATTCAAGGAGTTCTTTTAAATATTTTTAATCCACACTTCTAGCGATATTAATTGAGCCCCTCACTACTCACTCACGCCCACGAGACTGCACCGCTGCCTCGGTACTTCCTATTGGGTAATATTACTCGGTAAGATTCTCAGCAGGGTACATTGCATGGTCTCCATAGAGATACGTCCTATTGAATCACATCTGTTGCCACAGAATCCTCAAGGATGGAGTAGCCTACTGATAAACTGCTTACGCGTGTCCCATCCAACGACGTGGGGCTTTCATATATCTGCATATTGAAATATATATATACTACACATTGCATAATACTCATCAGAAGCAGAAGTCTGTATTAAGCTATAAATTATTATCTTGTTTTTAGATATAACTGCGTTAAAAATGCTGGTTTTTGTGTCCGTTTGTGTTTTGTTAGTGTCAACTTCTGTTGCTGAAGAACCCAGTGATGTTTTAGTACTTACAGACGATAATTTCGAGGAGGAAGTTGGTAAACGTGACATGCTTATGGTTGAGTTCTATGCGCCTTGGTGTGGTCATTGTAAGAAGTTGGCGCCGGAGTACGAGTTGGCTGCGACACGTCTGAAGGAACACGAACCACCCCTGGAGATCGCCAAGGTTGGTTGGGGTGTGTGCCATTATATATATGGGGGGGGGGGGGGGGGGGGAGTTGGTAACTATTACGGGTTGCCACTCACCTGGAATAGTCGGGGAATTTCCATTTTTTCTTGAAATATCGAGGGAATTCTAGTAAAAATTGGACAAATCAGGGAAAAGTCAGGGAATGTAATATACTGTATATACAGGAAGTATTTTTATATGCGAAAATGTGTAAAAAAAATTTGCTCGCTTCGCCCATCATTCTGTTTCCTCTCTAAATATAATTATAAAGTCGAAATTTGTCCAGAAGATGAAATATAGATGGAAGTCCTATAATAAAACTTTAGTCAGGGAATTTTTTCAAAAAGTCCGGAAATGTCAGGGAATAAAAGTCAGGGAATAAAATTGAAAGTGAAATAGAATGGCAACCCTGCTGTTGCGTATGGGTAGATAATATTCAATACAAAAACAGATGGCCAAATGAAATTTGAACAAAACACGACATTTCACAAATAAAGGCTTTATAATTGTTGCATTATGATTGCTTAAAACTACAAAAAAAATTAAGAGACCTTCTGCACCGATATATATTACCGGCACTGTAGGTAATGAGCCCAAAGCATGCGTGTCCTAACCATACATGTTGCTATGGTATGTTTGTATTTAATTTTATGATCAAGAGAGGCTATTATTGTTTAACAGATTGACTGCACTGAAGCCGGGAAAAATTCCTGTAGGAAACACGGAGTCAAAGGGTACCCAACCCTCAAAGTCTTCCACAACAAAGGCACCACTGTCCGTGACTACCAAGCTGGGCGCAATGCGGACGCAATATTCAACCACCTGAAGCAACACACGGGACCGGTGTCGAAGGAACTCAAAAGTTAGTTAATTACAGTGTGTAGGCCTACTAACAGTTGGGTGTTCTGCCGCCTGAAGGCAAAATACCCTATCTGAGATAGGGCATTCTGCCTTAAGATGGCAGTGTTGTAGACCTTCCTTAGAATAGAGAAAATGTTCGAAGACTTCACACAACCTTTTCGCAGAAAATAAAAAGATAACATGCTGTAAAGGGCACCATGGCTTAATCTGTCAATGGTGGCAGACATGAAAGACTAATATCATTTTCAAGCTTTACCTTGTTAGATTTAGATCACGAGAATAAATAGTAGATAGTTACAGCGTAAATAGCTTCAGCGTTTGACCATAACGATATTACTGTAGGCCGTAAGGCCCAGCCTTGGCTAACTCTTCGATGCAATCGAAGAGTTAGGAAATTACGAGGTAATATTATAAAAAAAATATAACCCTTTTCTTTCGATTTTCATTTATCACAGTATATTAGCAAAATAACCGAACTTGACCCTTTCCCTTGCCGTAATTGGTTACTAACATTGTTAATTTACTCAAATGGAATTTGTATCAATAATGCCCCCTCCCACCCACCCGTCCGTTCAAACAAACATGTCGAAACATCCACCGGGTTAGGCCTATACATAAGTTTTAAAATAGATTCATTTCTGTGGTGTAAAGGGGTGTTTAGGTTTTTGTGTAAAAGAATGTGAAAAAGTATTTGTTTTTATTCAAACTTGATCTTTCTTTTGAGGGGTGAGGGGGGCTATCACGTGTCAAAATAAGTTCAGCCAGATTTGTTTTTTATTTCTTTTAGAGCAAAAATTACGAGGATTTCGAATCAAAAACAGGTTTAGCGAAATCTCTTTACTTCTCGAGTTATAGTGGATCTTTTTCTGCCAAACATTCAAAACATGTGTAAAACATTCAGACATACAAACTGACAGACATACAGTCCCTATTCCAATAATAGGTTTCCTCTTAATCACTTCGTAGGTGAGGAGGATTTGGCGAGTTTTAAAGGATCAAAAGAGCCTTCGATTATCGGTTTCTTTGAATCAGCTTCATCGTTACATAGCGAGTTTATGATGGCGGCATTCTCTCTCGGCATGGGATACAGATTGGCACACGTTATGGACCCCACCTTGCGGCAAGATTTGGAATACGACGGGTGAGTTTTTATCTCAAGTTGCCGATGGCTTTGACGCTAAACTCTGCACGCTTCCAGCTATTTACGTTAGGGGCCGTGCACAAATGATGTCACGCATTTTTGACGATTTTAGACACACCCTCCCCTCTCTGTCACAATCTGTCACGAAATTTGAAACCCCCCCTCCCCCATTGAACGTCACGTCACAAAAAATACCCAGTATAGTTAATAATAACTGTTAAATTTTAAATTATTAGGCCTATGTTAATATTACTAAATGTTAATACTTCATTACAGTAATTCATTATAATAATTGAGTACCTGTTAAATAACTGGGAGAAAATCTTGGGATAGGAGTAGCGCCCACCCCTACCCTCGGGTAGCAGCTATCGAAAGAGGAGCCTTCGGGTCGCCTCCGGCTTCGGCCGACTGTTTGCTTGCTTGCTACAGTAATTCAGCTGTACACAATGACTAAACAAGGAAGGTACCCCATATATCCACTCCCATGGGAATGACGACATCGATCACCGGAAGTGCACCAGGTATACGATCGACTATTGTGCCACTTCCTGGGTCTAACTCTACCTCGTCCTTATCTACCCAGTCAATGTGGTGTTCTTTATCTTTATGGCCACTTAGAATTAACAATTAATCACCTCGATTCGCGATTACTTGAATAGATTTCACTTTGACTGTTGGTGTTGGTGTTATGTATTTTCATTGTTCGCCAATGTGCTATTGTGACGTCACAAGTATAGCTACCCCCCCCCCCCACTCCCCCTCCCCATGTCACAAATTGTCACGAAATTGCACCCCCCCCCCCCCCCCCCCCCCTCGACCGTGATATCATTTGTGCACGGTCCCTTAGTAAATAGCTGGAATCGTAACCTATAGTTTTATATACTGTATGTTTTATATGTTTTAGTTTTTGTTGGTTTAGCAAATTATTAAACTTCTGTAAATAAATACAACCTCAGGGTGCCGCAGGGTGCCGCAGGGTGCGTGATTCGGTCAATTGATAATTATAATAAATGGTAAATAAATAATAAAGAGACCAATATCCCGCGGATTATAGTTAAAAAGTTAAATAAATAATTAAAATAAAAATAAATATAACAAAATAAATATAACATTTTAAAGTTAGCGGGATATTGGTCTCTTTATTATTAACTTACCATTTATTGGCACATTCACAAGAATGCTACGCCGGGTTCATTGTGTCAAGTACAATGCACACATCTCCAACCAGACACTATATAACATTGGAGGTATCTCATTGGTTCCCCCAAGCTTGACACTAGAACAAAATCGCCTCCGCTTTGCAGGACATTGCTTTCGCCGTGAGGACCAGCCAGTGCATAATCTTGTACTTTGGCAGCCTCATGGAGTGAATAAGCACGGTGGACAGCCGATGACTTTCTTGAGACGCATCTTAAAGGACACTGGCCTTAAAGATGCGGATGATCTAGCAAATGTCATGGGTGATAGGGAGTTGTGGCGGTGCAATTTTGTTGACAAGCCGGCACAGCATTCTTAAAAATACAGCTGCAATGCAGCATGCCGATCCTAGTAGTACCATTTATTACTGTATTATATTTGATATATATATATTTGAATTAAATCAAATATACAGTATATTTGAATTATATCAAATATATTTTTGAATTATATCAAATATATATTTGAATTATATCAAATATATTTTTGAATTATATCAAATATATTTTTGAATTATATCAAATATATTTTTGAATTATATCAAATATATATTTGAATTATATCAAATATATTTTTGAATTATATCAAATATATTTTTGAATTATATCAAATATATATTTGAATTATATCAAATAAATTTTTGAATTATATCAAATATATTTTTGAATTATATCAAATATATTTTTGAATTATATCAAATATATATTTGAATTATATCAAATATATTTTTGAATTATATCAAATATATATTTGAATTATATCAAATATATTTTTGAATTATATGAAATATATATTTGAATTATATCAAATATATTTTTGAATTATATCAAATATATTTTTGAATTATATCAAATATATATTTGAATTATATCAAATATATTTTTGAATTATATCAAATATATTTTTGAATTATATCAAATATATATTTGAATTATATCAAATATATTTTTGAATTATATCAAATATATTTTTGAATTATATCAAATATATTTTTGAATTATATCAAATATATATTTGAATTATATCAAATATATTTTTGAATTATATCAAATATATTTTTGAATTATATCAAATATATTTTTGAATTATATCAAATATATATTTGAATTATATCAAATATATTTTTGAATTATATCAAATATATTTTTGAATTATATCAAATATATATTTGAATTATATCAAATATATTTTTGAATTATATCAAATATATTTTTGAATTATATCAAATATATTTTTGAATTATATCAAATATATATTTGAATTATATCAAATATATTTTTGAATTATATCAAATATATTTTTGAATTATATCAAATATATTTTTGAATTATATCAAATATATTTTTGAATTATATCAAATATATATTTGAATTATATCAAATATATTTTTGAATTATATCAAATATATTTTTGAATTATATCAAATATATTTTTGAAT
Organism: Nemertoderma westbladi; assembly: GCA_032718475.1. Taxonomy (NCBI): domain Eukaryota; kingdom Metazoa; phylum Xenacoelomorpha; order Nemertodermatida; family Nemertodermatidae; genus Nemertoderma; species Nemertoderma westbladi. The sequence continues at coordinate 23,797 of JAUCBJ010006918.1, read as the reverse complement.
TATATCAAATATATTTTTGAATTATATCAAATATATTTTTGAATTATATCAAATATATTTTTGAATTATATCAAATATATATTTGAATTATATCAAATATATTTTTGAATTATATCAAATATATTTTTGAATTATATCAAATATATTTTTGAATTATATCAAATACAGTACAGGCCACCAGAAAACGCAGATTTGTACAATTGTGAACACATTTTATCAAATGTGTACCAGTGTAATGTAATGTTGTTGAACGGGACAATTGAACATAATTGAATTGGCAACAACCAAAATTTTTTCGCCAAAGGATACAATTGAATACTTTTGAAACGCTTAGTAATCTGGAAACTCTCTGTAGTTTGCCGCTAACTGTCACTCACTGCAGCTGGAAATGCGATAAGGATTTTGTTTACCTTTATAGTGTGTGGTTAATAGTGTCTAGTAGGCAGGCCTATAGTTAGTGATGTTAAGGCATCTTCTGGTGTTTATTTGTGCCCTCTCGGTGTCAGACTAATGGCGCGACATCTCCCTGCACTAAATTAATAATTCAATGGTCTAGGCTCCTCCATCCATATACCCATCCACTCCCATACACTCCATTAACCTCCATGTGGTCTTGTGTGCAGTTCTCTCTCTACCAATACAGCCCATGTCCGCAATGTTACGCCCTGGGGGCTCTCTCATCTACCTGATATCAGACATACAGCCTTTGTCGGTCCCAGCAAGTTAGCCTCCTGCTGTGTGATCTAGAAGATAACTCGCCATAACCTGCCAATCAGATGACTTGAACAAATGTGTTCACATGTGATCACATTGGATGAAATCTGCTTTTTCTGGTGGCCTGTACTGTATATTTTTGAATTATATCAAATATATATTTGAATTATATCAAATATATTTTTGAATTATATCAAATATATTTTTGAATTATATCAAATATATTTTTGAATTATATCAAATATATATTTGAATTAAATCAAATATATTTTTGAATTATATCAAATATATTTTTGAATTATATCAAATATATTTTTGAATTATATCAAATATATTTTTGAATTATATCAAATATATTTTTGAATTATATCAAATATATTTTTGAATTATATCAAATATATATTTGAATTATATCAAATATATTTTTGAATTATATCAAATATATTTTTGAATTATATCAAATATATATTTGAATTATATCAAATATATTTTTGAATTATATCAAATATATTTTTGAATTATATCAAATATATATTTGAATTATATCAAATATATTTTTGAATTATATCAAATATATATTTGAATTATATCAAATATATATTTGAATTATATCAAACATATTTTTGAATTATATCAAATATATTTTTGAATTATATCAAATATATTTTTGAATTATATCAAATATATTTTTGAATTATATCAAATATATTTTTGAATTATATCAAATATATTTTTGAATTATATCAAATATATATTTGAATTATATCAAATATATTTTTGAATTATATCAAATATATTTTTGAATTATATCAAATATATTTTTGAATTATATCAAATATATATTTGAATTATATCAAATATATTTTTGAATTATATCAAATATATTTTTGAATTATATCAAATATATTTTTGAATTATATCAAATATATTTTTGAATTATATCAAATATATTTTTGAATTATATCAAATATATTTTTGAATTATATCAAATATATATTTGAATTATATCAAATATATTTTTGAATTATATCAAATATATTTTTGAATTATATCAAATATATTTTTGAATTATATCAAATACAGTACAGGCCACCAGAAAACGCAGATTTGTACAATTGTGAACACATTTTATCAAATGTGTACCAGTGTAATGTAATGTTGTTGAACGGGACAATTGAACATAATTGAATTGGCAACAACCAAAATTTTTTCGCCAAAGGATACAATTGAATACTTTTGAAACGCTTAGTAATCTGGAAACTCTCTGTAGTTTGCCGCTAACTGTCACTCACTGCAGCTGGAAATGCGATAAGGATTTTGTTTACCTTTATAGTGTGTGGTTAATAGTGTCTAGTAGGCAGGCCTATAGTTAGTGATGTTAAGGCATCTTCTGGTGTTTATTTGTGCCCTCTCGGTGTCAGACTAATGGCGCGACATCTCCCTGCACTAAATTAATAATTCAATGGTCTAGGCTCCTCCATCCATATACCCATCCACTCCCATACACTCCATTAACCTCCATGTGGTCTTGTGTGCAGTTCTCTCTCTACCAATACAGCCCATGTCCGCAATGTTACGCCCTGGGGGCTCTCTCATCTACCTGATATCAGACATACAGCCTTTGTCGGTCCCAGCAAGTTAGCCTCCTGCTGTGTGATCTAGAAGATAACTCGCCATAACCTGCCAATCAGATGACTTGAACAAATGTGTTCACATGTGATCACATTGGATGAAATCTGCTTTTTCTGGTGGCCTGTACTGTATATTTTTGAATTATATCAAATATATATTTGAATTATATCAAATATATTTTTGAATTATATCAAATATATTTTTGAATTATATCAAATATATTTTTGAATTATATCAAATATATATTTGAATTATATCAAATATATTTTTGAATTATATCAAATATATTTTTGAATTATATCAAATATATTTTTGAATTATATCAAATATATATTTGAATTATATCAAATATATTTTTGAATTATATCAAATATATTTTTGAATTATATCAAATATATTTTTGAATTATATCAAATATATTTTTGAATTATATCAAATATATTTTTGAATTATATCAAATATATATTTGAATTATATCAAATATATTTTTGAATTATATCAAATATATTTTTGAATTATATCAAATATATTTTTGAATTATATCAAATATATATTTGAATTATATCAAATATATTTTTGAATTATATCAAATATATTTTTGAATTATATCAAATATATTTTTGAATTATATCAAATATATTTTTGAATTATATCAAATATATTTTTGAATTATATCAAATATATATTTGAATTATATCAAATATATTTTTGAATTATATCAAATATATTTTTGAATTATATCAAATATATTTTTGAATTATATCAAATATATATTTGAATTATATCAAATATATTTTTGAATTATATCAAATATATTTTTGAATTATATCAAATATATTTTTGAATTATATCAAATATATATTTGAATTATATCAAATATATTTTTGAATTATATCAAATATATTTTTGAATTATATCAAATATATTTTTGAATTATATCAAATATATTTTTGAATTATATCAAATATATATTTGAATTATATCAAATATATTTTTGAATTATATCAAATATATTTTTGAATTATATCAAATATATATTTGAATTATATCAAATATATTTTTGAATTATATCAAATATATATTTGAATTATATCAAATATATATTTGAATTATATCAAATATATTTTTGAATTATATCAAATATATATTTGAATTATATCAAATATATATTTGAATTATATCAAACATATTTTTGAATTATATCAAACATATTTTTGAATTATATCAAATATATTTTTGAATTATATCAAATATATTTTTGAATTATATCAAATATATTTTTGAATTATATCAAATATATTTTTGAATTATATCAAATATATATTTGAATTATATCAAATATATTTTTGAATTATATCAAATATATTTTTGAATTATATCAAATATATATTTGAATTATATCAAATATATTTTTGAATTATATGAAATATATATTTGAATTATATCAAATATATATTTGAATTATATCAAATATATTTTTGAATTATATCAAATATATATTTGAATTATATCAAATATATATTTGAATTATATCAAACATATTTTTGAATTATATCAAACATATTTTTGAATTATATCAAATATATTTTTGAATTATATCAAATATATATTTGAATTATATCAAATATATTTTTGAATTATATCAAATATATTTTTGAATTATATCAAATATATTTTTGAATTATATCAAATATATATTTGAATTATATCAAATATATTTTTGAATTATATCAAATATATTTTTGAATTATATCAAATATATTTTTGAATTATATCAAATATATTTTTGAATTATATCAAATATATTTTTGAATTATATCAAATATATATTTGAATTATATCAAATATATATTTGAATTATATCAAATATATTTTTGAATTATATCAAATATATTTTTGAATTATATCAAATATATTTTTGAATTATATCAAATATATATTTGAATTATATCAAATATATTTTTGAATTATATCAAATATATTTTTGAATTATATCAAATATATTTTTGAATTATATCAAATATATATTTGAATTATATCAAATATATTTTTGAATTATATCAAATATATTTTTGAATTATATCAAATATATTTTTGAATTATATCAAATATATTTTTGAATTATATCAAATATATTTTTGAATTATATCAAATATATATTTGAATTATATCAAATATATTTTTGAATTATATCAAATATATTTTTGAATTATATCAAATATATTTTTGAATTATATCAAATATATATTTGAATTATATCAAATATATTTTTGAATTATATCAAATATATTTTTGAATTATATCAAATATATTTTTGAATTATATCAAATATATTTTTGAATTATATCAAATATATTTTTGAATTATATCAAATATATTTTTGAATTATATCAAATATATTTTTGAATTATATCAAATATATTTTTGAATTATATCAAATATATTTTTGAATTATATCAAATATATTTTTGAATTATATCAAATATATTTTTGAATTATATCAAATATATTTTTGAATTATATCAAATATATTTTTGAATTATATCAAATACATATTTGAATTATATCAAATATATTTTTGAATTATATCAAATATATTTTTGAATTATATCAAATATATTTTTGAATTATATCAAATATATTTTTGAATTATATCAAATATATATTTGAATTATATCAAATATATTTTTGAATTATATCAAATATATTTTTGAATTATATCAAATATATATTTGAATTATATCAAATATATTTTTGAATTATATCAAATATATATTTGAATTATATCAAATATATATTTGAATTATATCAAATATATTTTTGAATTATATCAAATATATATTTGAATTATATCAAATATATATTTGAATTATATCAAACATATTTTTGAATTATATCAAACATATTTTTGAATTATATCAAATATATTTTTGAATTATATCAAATATATTTTTGAATTATATCAAATATATTTTTGAATTATATCAAATATATTTTTGAATTATATCAAATATATATTTGAATTATATCAAATATATTTTTGAATTATATCAAATATATTTTTGAATTATATCAAATATATATTTGAATTATATCAAATATATTTTTGAATTATATGAAATATATATTTGAATTATATCAAATATATATTTGAATTATATCAAATATATTTTTGAATTATATCAAATATATATTTGAATTATATCAAATATATATTTGAATTATATCAAACATATTTTTGAATTATATCAAACATATTTTTGAATTATATCAAATATATTTTTGAATTATATCAAATATATTTTTGAATTATATCAAATATATTTTTGAATTATATCAAATATATTTTTGAATTATATCAAATATATTTTTGAATTATATCAAATATATTTTTGAATTATATCAAATATATTTTTGAATTATATCAAATATATTTTTGAATTATATCAAATATATTTTTGAATTATATCAAATATATTTTTGAATTATATCAAATATATATTTGAATTATATCAAATATATATTTGAATTATATCAAATATATTTTTGAATTATATCAAATATATTTTTGAATTATATCAAATATATTTTTGAATTATATCAAATATATATTTGAATTATATCAAATATATATTTGAATTATATCAAATATATATTTGAATTATATCAAATATATTTTTGAATTATATCAAATATATTTTTGAATTATATCAAATATATTTTTGAATTATATCAAATATATTTTTGAATTATATCAAATATATTTTTGAATTATATCAAATATATTTTTGAATTATATCAAATATATTTTTGAATTATATCAAATATATATTTGAATTATATCAAATATATTTTTGAATTATATCAAATATATTTTTGAATTATATCAAATATATTTTTGAATTATATCAAATATATTTTTGAATTATATCAAATATATATTTGAATTATATCAAATATATTTTTGAATTATATCAAATATATTTTTGAATTATATCAAATATATTTTTGAATTATATCAAATATATTTTTGAATTATATCAAATATATTTTTGAATTATATCAAATATATTTTTGAATTATATCAAATATATTTTTGAATTATATCAAATATATTTTTGAATTATATCAAATATATTTTTGAATTATATCAAATATATTTTTGAATTATATCAAATATATTTTTGAATTATATCAAATATATTTTTGAATTATATCAAATATATTTTTGAATTATATCAAATATATTTTTGAATTATATCAAATATATATTTGAATTATATCAAATATATTTTTGAATTATATCAAATATATTTTTGAATTATATCAAATATATATTTGAATTATATCAAATATATTTTTGAATTATATCAAATATATATTTGAATTATATCAAATATATATTTGAATTATATCAAATATATTTTTGAATTATATCAAACATATTTTTGAATTATATCAAATATATTTTTGAATTATATCAAATATATTTTTGAATTATATCAAACATATTTTTGAATTATATCAAATATATTTTTGAATTATATCAAATATATTTTTGAATTATATCAAATATATTTTTGAATTATATCAAATATATTTTTGAATTATATCAAATATATATTTGAATTATATCAAATATATTTTTGAATTATATCAAATATATTTTTGAATTATATCAAATATATATTTGAATTATATCAAATATATTTTTGAATTATATGAAATATATATTTGAATTATATCAAATATATATTTGAATTATATCAAATATATTTTTGAATTATATCAAATATATATTTGAATTATATCAAATATATATTTGAATTATATCAAACATATTTTTGAATTATATCAAACATATTTTTGAATTATATCAAATATATTTTTGAATTATATCAAATATATTTTTGAATTATATCAAATATATATTTGAATTATATCAAATATATTTTTGAATTATATCAAATATATTTTTGAATTATATCAAATATATATTTGAATTATATCAAACATATTTTTGAATTATATCAAATATATTTTTGAATTATATCAAATATATTTTTGAATTATATCAAATATATTTTTGAATTATATCAAATATATTTTTGAATTATATCAAATATATTTTTGAATTATATCAAATATATTTTTGAATTATATCAAATATATATTTGAATTATATCAAATATATTTTTGAATTATATCAAATATATTTTTGAATTATATCAAATATATTTTTGAATTATATCAAATATATATTTGAATTATATCAAATATATTTTTGAATTATATCAAATATATTTTTGAATTATATCAAATATATTTTTGAATTATATCAAATATATATTTGAATTATATCAAATATATTTTTGAATTATATCAAATATATTTTTGAATTATATCAAATATATATTTGAATTATATCAAATATATTTTTGAATTATATCAAATATATTTTTGAATTATATCAAATATATTTTTGAATTATATCAAATATATATTTGAATTATATCAAATATATTTTTGAATTATATCAAATATATTTTTGAATTATATCAAATATATTTTTGAATTATATCAAATATATTTTTGAATTATATCAAATATATATTTGAATTATATCAAATATATTTTTGAATTATATCAAATATATTTTTGAATTATATCAAATATATTTTTGAATTATATCAAATATATTTTTGAATTATATCAAATATATTTTTGAATTATATCAAATATATTTTTGAATTATATCAAATATATATTTGAATTATATCAAATATATTTTTGAATTATATCAAATATATTTTTGAATTATATCAAATATATTTTTGAATTATATCAAATACAGTACAGGCCACCAGAAAACGCAGATTTGTACAATTGTGAACACATTTTATCAAATGTGTACCAGTGTAATGTAATGTTGTTGAACGGGACAATTGAACATAATTGAATTGGCAACAACCAAAATTTTTTCGCCAAAGGATACAATTGAATACTTTTGAAACGCTTAGTAATCTGGAAACTCTCTGTAGTTTGCCGCTAACTGTCACTCACTGCAGCTGGAAATGCGATAAGGATTTTGTTTACCTTTATAGTGTGTGGTTAATAGTGTCTAGTAGGCAGGCCTATAGTTAGTGATGTTAAGGCATCTTCTGGTGTTTATTTGTGCCCTCTCGGTGTCAGACTAATGGCGCGACATCTCCCTGCACTAAATTAATAATTCAATGGTCTAGGCTCCTCCATCCATATACCCATCCACTCCCATACACTCCATTAACCTCCATGTGGTCTTGTGTGCAGTTCTCTCTCTACCAATACAGCCCATGTCCGCAATGTTACGCCCTGGGGGCTCTCTCATCTACCTGATATCAGACATACAGCCTTTGTCGGTCCCAGCAAGTTAGCCTCCTGCTGTGTGATCTAGAAGATAACTCGCCATAACCTGCCAATCAGATGACTTGAACAAATGTGTTCACATGTGATCACATTGGATGAAATCTGTTTTTTCTGGTGGCCTGTACTGTATATTTTTGAATTATATCAAATATATATTTGAATTATATCAAATATATTTTTGAATTATATCAAATATATTTTTGAATTATATCAAATATATTTTTGAATTATATCAAATATATATTTGAATTATATCAAATATATTTTTGAATTATATCAAATATATTTTTGAATTATATCAAATATATTTTTGAATTATATCAAATATATATTTGAATTATATCAAATATATTTTTGAATTATATCAAATATATTTTTGAATTATATCAAATATATTTTTGAATTATATCAAATATATATTTGAATTATATCAAATATATTTTTGAATTATATCAAATATATTTTTGAATTATATCAAATATATTTTTGAATTATATCAAATATATTTTTGAATTATATCAAATATATTTTTGAATTATATCAAATATATATTTGAATTATATCAAATATATTTTTGAATTATATCAAATATATTTTTGAATTATATCAAATATATTTTTGAATTATATCAAATATATATTTGAATTATATCAAATATATTTTTGAATTATATCAAATATATTTTTGAATTATATCAAATATATTTTTGAATTATATCAAATATATATTTGAATTATATCAAATATATTTTTGAATTATATCAAATATATTTTTGAATTATATCAAATATATTTTTGAATTATATCAAATATATTTTTGAATTATATCAAATATATATTTGAATTATATCAAATATATTTTTGAATTATATCAAATATATTTTTGAATTATATCAAATATATATTTGAATTATATCAAATATATTTTTGAATTATATCAAATATATATTTGAATTATATCAAATATATATTTGAATTATATCAAATATATTTTTGAATTATATCAAATATATATTTGAATTATATCAAATATATATTTGAATTATATCAAACATATTTTTGAATTATATCAAACATATTTTTGAATTATATCAAATATATTTTTGAATTATATCAAATATATTTTTGAATTATATCAAATATATTTTTGAATTATATCAAATATATTTTTGAATTATATCAAATATATATTTGAATTATATCAAATATATTTTTGAATTATATCAAATATATTTTTGAATTATATCAAATATATATTTGAATTATATCAAATATATTTTTGAATTATATGAAATATATATTTGAATTATATCAAATATATATTTGAATTATATCAAATATATTTTTGAATTATATCAAATATATATTTGAATTATATCAAATATATATTTGAATTATATCAAACATATTTTTGAATTATATCAAACATATTTTTGAATTATATCAAATATATTTTTGAATTATATCAAATATATTTTTGAATTATATCAAATATATATTTGAATTATATCAAATATATTTTTGAATTATATCAAATATATTTTTGAATTATATCAAATATATATTTGAATTATATCAAACATATTTTTGAATTATATCAAACATATTTTTGAATTATATCAAATATATTTTTGAATTATATCAAATATATTTTTGAATTATATCAAATATATTTTTGAATTATATCAAATATATATTTGAATTATATCAAATATATTTTTGAATTATATCAAATATATTTTTGAATTATATCAAATATATTTTTGAATTATATCAAATATATTTTTGAATTATATCAAATATATATTTGAATTATATCAAATATATTTTTGAATTATATCAAATATATTTTTGAATTATATCAAATATATATTTGAATTATATCAAATATATTTTTGAATTATATCAAATATATATTTGAATTATATCAAACATATTTTTGAATTATATCAAATATATTTTTGAATTATATCAAATATATATTTGAATTATATCAAACATATTTTTGAATTATATCAAACATATTTTTGAATTATATCAAATATAGGCCTATATTTGATGTTGATATCTCATTTTTTTCATATTTATTTCGTCCTTATAGCGATTTTATTGGTGTCGATGGAAAGGCATTGCAGTTATCGCAAATATGTAAAAAAAATAATTTAGGTGAGAAATATCTGAGATATGGGCGGACGAAAGTTAATAATTTCGTGAGCAAGAATAATGAACAAGAATGGTGCAAGTGTGTCTCCTTGGAGGACGCCCCATAACACTTCACATGGTTCTGTGTCACCGTCAACAGTAGACACAAATGTTGTCGAACCATCGTATACTGATCTGATTGCTGCAATAATTTCATCAGGAATCCCATATAATGAAAGTATGCTGAACATACGTGAGCGAGAGACTAAATCAAAGGCCTTGAAGAAGTCAACAAAGATAACAGCCAGATGCCTGTCTTTCTTTTTTGATAATTCTTCAATTATCCTTCTAAGTTCCAAAATGGGCTCCATGGTCCCACGACCTTTACGGAACCCATTCTGATTTCCACGGAGCAGTCTCTCAATGGGATCCCTGATGCGATTTAATAGAATCCTATTGTATAGCTTTGCAGCAATCGAGATCAATGAGATTCCCCGAAAAGAACCATAGAGTGTTAGGTTGCACATAGATCACAAATATGCCTAATATGCCTCAGTATGAAAATACGAAATTTTTACACTGGATGTATTTATTTCCCGGTATTTTTCAGTAAGGCAGAATGATTTACCTATTGATTGAGTGAGGAACATTCGATTTTTTCAGATCTATCGTTCTATTTCGACCAACTCATCTACAATCCAAGTTCGAAAATTCTCAGGTTGTTCTGTCGGAGCCGGTTAAATCTGACGGTGTAGTAAACTTCGTCAAAAATAATTAGTAAGTAAAATATACTGTGATTATTTTTTATAATTTTTTATTGCATAACTTTATTGGTTTATTAAAAAGTAAGTGCTGCGCAGTTTAACAATACACACTAAAAGTATGTTTACCGTATTGCACTGCACACTCTTCAAATTGAGCATCCCCATGCGTAAATAATCTCTTATATCAGATCCGATGACAATAGGCCTACTAAAAATCTAAAAGCCACTCATTATCTTCTTGCTTCCCAAGGGTACATGTTGGCATCTGGCTTCACTTACAGTAGTGTAGCTAACAGTTTAACGTGGTTTACGTGCCGGTACGTCTGCCACGAATGCCTATGTTACATTTTAGAACACATCTACTGTACTTGTATTTATCATGCATTGGACAGGACTCCTTTACTTATACTGTAGTGCAGTATTGTAGGCCAATTGTTCTCCACTGTACAATGTGTAGTACCATACCATACTGTATGTCTACACATTGCGAATTTTATTTAAACTTCCGTATGAGGCCAGCCGCCTACACAACAGTTTTACTGTTGTAGTGATAAAGAGCACATCAAATTATTGCCTATGAAAACGTGTTAACTCAAAATCATATAAATATAAAACTTGCTTAATTTCGTTAATTATTTCATTGCCTGATTACCTTATACCTATTTTTTTGCAGTCACGGACTAGTAGGCCATATGACTCAGGGCAACAAGGATCAGTTTCAGCATCCACTGGTTGTCGTGTACTTTCCTATCGATTTCGAGAAGGACAGGAGTGGCGCCATCTACTGGCGCAACAGAGTACTCAAAGTGATGAAATCAATTGTAGATGATTCTGGAGAGGTGGTGTACGGAGCTATCGCTTCCGCTAATAGTTTTAATAAGGACATGAAAGAATTAGGTAAGTGATTGGCTTAAACCAAGGCGTCCTTTAATAGAATTAAAGGACGCCTTGGTGGCTTACACCTCTAAAGAGCGATAATTTCTGCATATGAAACCAGAAAGTGCCCCAAAAATTTCATGACCGTTATTGAGAGAAACGTTCCGAAATGCAAAAATTTAGAAAAGATTTTTGTCACGTATGGGAAATTTATAAATATTCTTCAAAATTTGAAGTAGTAAGTCGTTTAACGGTGGTATTGAGGTGTCCGGCAAGAGATATCAGGTCGAAGTGGAAAGTTTTCTTGTGAGAAAAAATTTAAAAATTCTGTCACTGAAAATAAATTTTTCTTAGAGTGACAACACAAAGTTTCACTTTCTGGGAAACTTTGCCGCGAAAAGTTGGGCTAATTGTTTTTTGTCCTGTTAATAACAATGTGATACACAAAACTGTTGCATATGGTCAACTGAAAAACGTCATATTATATCAAAAAATTAATTTGAAAATGTAAATAGACAGTTTTTTGATGTCATGTATGGGACATATTGATATGGTATAGGAAGGAATTTACATGGAAACGATTATTATAAATTTTGACATTTATTTTCCAATTAAAATCAAATAATAAAATTCTCCAAACAACTCCTCCGTACTAGAATTTAAATCAAGTTTATCGTCCTTTCACTGCCAACTCCTGTTCCATTCCCAACTTCCATCCCACTCTCAACTACTGTCCCAATCTCAAAACCCTTTCCGCAAATAGTTATTTTGGTAATAAATTAATTTGGTCTGTTGTCAATTAAGGGGAAGGAGCGGTTACAGTTTATCTGTGACTGGTAAGCCCCCAACCATTAATTAAATGTAAGTAATTACTGTAGTTGTTTAGACCATTATAAACTTCTGCCCCCAACACATTCAACACAATGTCAAATATGGGACATCCTGTCACTTTATTTTCAGCAAACAGTTTTTTCAACCTGGCCAAATAAATGTTTACGTAGCAGTCTCACTGATACAACCCATACATGGCAAAACTATCTGAGAATTGGATGTGATGATCTAAATCTTTATAAGTTCGCGTTTTCTGATAGAAAACCTCCGTTAACGATGGGACACTTTTTTGGACCATTTTGGAGAAGCTCACGGAATATATTCATATGAACTGCTAAGTCACCAAAAATTGGCAATTTAATTGAAACACATGGAGGAATATGAGTGGAAGTGTCAACACATCGGGTTATTGGCCCATGTTTGACAATTTATAAGCCATTAAATTAATCATTTACCGAGTGTCACGTATGTGACAACAAATCGGACCACGTTATTTTTTTTTGTATTTCTGATATCTCAAATTTACTACGAAGCTGCGTTTATTTGTTCACAGGAATTATAATCAGGAGGGATATTAATCGTTTGGCACCTGAATTATAACTTTAATGGCCAAAATGAGCCCGTAATCACAATCATAAAATTTGAAATTTGTCCCGTAAGTGACGATTTTTTTTAAAAATTCGTTGTAGCTTTTTCTATAACAGACTGTGGTTGGTGTGTATCACAGCAGGAGGGGGCCGATTATAGTGTATCTGACGATCGAATTATCAAAGCCAACCGACCATTCATTCTCGAATGATTTACATTTTTGTATATTTTTTGTCCCGTACGTGACTTGGTCAATATGGATGGCATTGACCCACATTATGTTGTTTAAAAAGTTTCTACAGTATAAAAGTTTCTCCGACCCAATTAATTTTTGAAATCATTCTGAGTAATTGTGCTAGTAATTGCAAGAAAAGTTTTTATTAGTCCCGGATAGAATTTAAAGAATATTCGAAAAAGCTGTTTTAAATTAATTTGGAGACTTCTCCAGACACAGGTAATAAAATACCTTTTCTGAATTTTTTTTAAATTCTTTAAATCCATATTATAATATGATAACAATATTATTGCTCTATGTTTTTAAATTTTGTTAACATATTAAAGAAGCCGCTGGAATCATATTTAGATTATTTATATCGTAAATGTACATTTATGTAACTGCGTGTAGAATAAGGGGATAATGTATAACTTTATAAGGTGAGTTACTTTATACGGCGGGCGGATGAGAAAGCAGTAGCCCCATTGGATACCTCATATGAGTGAAATATATTCTTTTTAAAATATATATTTCATTTTCGAATGAAATGAGCTATAGTCCTAGTCATAATATAACACTTATTAAGATTGCAGTTATCGTATCTATTAGATCCTCACCTTTCGCACAGAAATCTTAAAAACAGCCAAACAGTAGATTATTATTACTAAATACCGGAAGTTTATTATCATCACAATGTCCTGAATAACTACGATGGTTATATTTTTCCCAGGTTTGGATTCCAAGTCAGGGAAACCTGTGGTTGCTATTACTGCCGGTAGCGGTAAAAAGTTTCCGATGGTAGAATCTTTCAGCCCGGAGAATCTCGGTCAATTCATTAAGGATTATTTGGACGGAAAGATAATCTCCTACACCAAGTCGGAACCCTTACCGGATAACAAAGGCAAACCGTTGAAGGTAGACGTAAACCTATTCATAGCAAATTATTACGTGGTATTATAGTTTCTATTTGTAAGACCATTTAATGGAAATGATATACAGTATATGCATAATATACGTGGTATTAATTGTAAAATTATCGTCTATTGGAACAATATATAATATTATAGTTAATTAATATATTTTAATATATAATTACTGTAACACTTTTCGTTCCAACACCTAAAAAGGTGGCACACTGCCGCCTTCTACATTCTAAATAAATCGGACAATGTTTATTAAGGCGGCAGTGTGTCACGTTTAGATAATTATAACTTACCCCCCAAGGCGCCAGAGTGCCGCCTTTACATCATGACCACCAGGGTGGGTGCCGCCTTTAAATAGAACCTCATTACTTTATTATAACTTAAGTAGTAAGTAATAATATAGTAGTAGTAATAACATAAGTAGTAATACAGT
This sequence comes from Nemertoderma westbladi, assembly GCA_032718475.1. Lineage (NCBI taxonomy): Eukaryota > Metazoa > Xenacoelomorpha > Nemertodermatida > Nemertodermatidae > Nemertoderma > Nemertoderma westbladi. The sequence goes on along the minus strand of JAUCBJ010006918.1, from coordinate 8,276 downwards.
TACCATCTTTATATAAAAACTCAGGTACGATATGAAAATAAAACTTTTGGTCGATCAAATATATTTTTCTTGGTCTTTGGGAGTAAAAATGTTCGTAATTTATCTTTGGTACGCAAAGGTAATAAATATGATAATTAAGAATAAGAAATATGACAATTCATAATTCTCATATAATATGTCATTAAATTATTAAATTTGAATATTATTATTTATTAACAATTAACATATTTCTCTACCAAAGTGCCATCTATCAGATGTGAACTGATTTTCTAAGACTGCACACTGACCGCAGTGAATAATGTATTCTCCAGCGCAATTGATAACATATTAAATAAAGTTTTATTTATGTAGGTGTTTATTGGAGGTGTTTATTGGAGGTGTTTATTGGAGGTGTTTATTGGAGGTTTTTATTGGAGGTGTTTATTGGAGGTGTTTATTGGAGGTGTTTATTGGAGGTGTTTATTGGAGGTGTTTATTGGAGGTGTTTATTGGAGGTGTTTATTGGAGGTGTTTATTGGAGGTGTTTATTGGAGGTGTTTATTGGAGGTGTTTATTGGAGGTGTTTATTGGAGGTGTTTATTTGAGGTGTTTATTGGAGGTGTTTATTGGAGGTGTTTATTGGAGGTGTTTATTGGAGGTGTTTATTTGAGGTGTTTATTGGAGGTGTTTATTGGAGGTGTTTATTGGAGGTGTTTATTGGAGGTGTTTATTGGAGGTGTTTATTGGAGGTGTTTATTGGAGGTGTTTATTGGAGGTGTTTATTTGAGGTGTTTATTGGAGGTGTTTATTGGAGGTGTTTATTGGAGGTGTTTATTGGAGGTGTATATTGGAGGTGTTTATATAAAACACCTCCATTCTAGCCTCCTCCTTTCCTTTAATGTTTTAAATTAATTTTAATTATTTTTCAACCCACAAAATAGATAGTTGGTGTTTGTGGTCATATTACGCCATTAACACAACATTTAAAATTATAGTATCGGATTTCAGCCATGAATGAAACTTCTTTTTAAATTTATACTGTTCCGTATAAATTGTCGAAATATAATTACATCACTAGTGACGTATTTCGCATAAATTTGCATTATTTATCTTCTTGGTTTGTTTCTAGCGTTTCTGTGACGCAAGAATAACTTGTATTGCGTGATAATATCTTTGAATATTCCAGGTTGTTGTCGGGAGTAACTTTGATGAAATAGTAATGGATGAAAGTAAAGACATTCTTATAGAAATGTACGCCCCATGGTGCGGCCATTGTAAGAAACTGGCTCCAGTTTGGGAGGAACTTGCTGAAAAGTTAAAAGTAAGTTGTAATTGTTTGTAATGGTTATATATACTGTATATATATATCCAATATCCAGGGGGGGGGGGGGGGGGGGGGGGGGGATTAAAGAGCAATTTTAATTACAGACTACAGGCAATATCCATTTGCGACCCTAGCTAAATACAGTAACAATTTAACTGAATTCAAATTATATACTCTTTCTAGTACAAGTTAAATACCGGTACGTAAAATCAATAAAGATACAATTAAACCAACTAGATGGAGCAGTGTAAAATATTTACATTATGAAATTTGAAAGGGAGATATTTTAACAGCACATACACTGTACATGCATGTATTCATAAACCACATTAAAATAGAGGCTGTAATTTGAAAAATATTCATATAATTATGTGTTTTGAGGCAAATACAAATCGACTTAATCTGTTAAATGTCGTAAAAAAATAATTATTAAGCGATGAACATAACAACATACTCAGTAACAGAGAGCGATCCGCTCTTCCAACAATAATTGCCGTCTACTGGTATAAACAAGTCAATATAATCGATTTGGGGTCCATTAATAAACTCTTTTATGTAGTTACTGTAAGAACCCAGAACCACCGATACCACAATATTATGCATTTTCATTTATGTTTTGATGGAATTATGATATTCGCAGAATACCCTGTAGAACATAGCTAGCGACAGGTGCACTTCTAGTAATTGACCCGATGCAAGCACTGCACTGTTCTAAACCCATCAGCGAACCATTGATATTAATAAAACTCGAAGTATGTTCATATTGTTCATATTGGAGCCATTTTCAAATTTTACTGTAATCCTTTTTGTTTTCGAGCTTTCGATATGATTGTGATGCCAAGTTTACTAACTGCAGGTTGCAGAATATATTGTGGTATCGGTGACAAGTATAACTACTACTGTACTAGGATCGGCATGCTGCATGGCAGCTGCATTATATATATATATATATTACATATATGTAATAAGAATGCTGTGCCGGCTTGTCGACAAAATTGCGCCGCCAAAACTCCCTATAACACCCATGACTTTTGCTAGATCATCCGCACCTTTAAGGCCAGTGTCCTTTAAGATGCGTCTCAAGAAAGTCATGGGCTGTCCACCATGCTTATTCACTCCATGAGGCTGCCAAAGTACAAGATTATGCACTGGCGAAAGCAATGTCCTGCAAAGCGGAGGCGGCATTGTTCTAGGTAAAGCTGTTGCCGGTAGTTTTGGTAACAACAAGTGGTAGTCAGCGCCAAATTTCACCACAACAGTTTTTATTCTAAATTGTTACTTTTCTACTCGAATATACCCAAAATCAGGAGAAAAAAGTCACTTTTTCCCTAGGGAAAATAATGAACAGTAACTATGGAAGCAATATAGTAAACTAATACAGTTAAATTTATTTTGTAACACTATTTCGTTAAATCCTTGATTAAAGAATTTAGAAACAAAAAACCACCAATTTAAAAATATAATGACTTATTACAGGAGAAAAAAACATATAACTTTTTTCAATATTCTCCCGATCCTTTATTAACATCGTGGCGCTCGGTAAATAAAATGCGTCGAGAATAGTGAAAAAAAGTTCTACTTTTTTCACAGGTAATAAACTAAACTTTAAATATTTACAGGATGAGGATGATGTTGTTATCGCCAAGATGGACGCCACGGCTAACGATGTACCTGAAGCATACAAGGCTGGCGGCTTCCCTACCATATATTGGGCGTCAGCCGGGAATAAAGATAAACCGGAGAAATACCAAGGTGGAAGAAGTGTTAACGATTTTATCGGATTTATTAAGCGGAAATCAACTTCTCCAATAGAAAAGAAAAAGGCGCCCACAAAGAAGACTCCCAAATCCGATACGAAATCGGAAGAACAGATGAGAAAAGAAAAGGAAGATTTGGAAAAAAAATTGGACCGATTTCAGAAAAAATTTGAGGATTCCTTTAAAGAAATGAAGGAGAAGGATAAAAAAGAAGTGGATGAGAAATTGGATTCTATGGAACAGAAATTAGCTCTCGCTATGAAAATGATGAAAGAGAGAGAAGAAGCGCTTAAAGAGAAAGAAGATGCGCTTAAAGTCAAGAGTGACGCACTTGAGGAAAGAGAAAACGACCTTCGAGTTAGAAGTGACGAATTGAAAGCAAAGGATGAACAAGATAATATAGATAATGAAACAGGCGATAGTTCTAACAAAGATAAAGCTGACGAAATTGTTGATGACAAAGATGATGTCGAAATTATAAATGAAGAAGTTGAAGGGGAAGCTGAAAAGTTAGATAGTGAAGATATTAGAAAAGATGACACTGTGGAAGAAGTTGAGAAAGAAGATAAAGACGATATAAAACGGGATGAATTGTAACCAATCACATCAAGTAGTATCACAGTAGTTCCAGGACACAGGTATCTACTTTTAGAGATGGTCTGCTCGATATCAAACGTGATTATCGTCTATTAGTTTAAAAATGTGACTTAAATTAGAAACAGTATCCGTCCATTTAAATTAGGTAATAATTCTTTTGTTATTAAAGATTCAGCAATACAATAATATGTTTTGTCTCATTTGTTCCTTTATATTATAAATAATTATAATATAATTAGATTTCTTACAAAAATGGGGTCAGAGTAAAACGCGCATCCGGATCCGGATTCTACATTTAACATTTTCCCTACGGAAGTCGATTTTTTTTACATTTTTATAACTCCCAAAAATAAAACTATAACCTGTTCTATTGACTTTAGTTTATTGTTTTGGTTAAAATAACGTGCCACTGTAACCTGCTCCTTTCCCTTAATTGATAATTTTGAAATCCGGATCCGGATCCGCGTTTTACACCTACTCACAAAAATGGACCGCGAATTTGACCAGATTTGGGGGCGCATTCGATAAGTGGCAGGAAATATTGGAGCTGCGATCCTGTGAATAATTTGATACTTTGCGAGTATACCCAGCCTAGTTAAGTGGTAAAACTTAATCAACGAACGAGTGGAAGTATTGATGAATAATAATTATGTATTAATTATAATAATTATGATGAATTATTTATTTAATCTAGAGTAAATTAATATTCAATATTATAGAGTACACCAACATTTGACAATACTACACTAAATAAAATACACATTACACAAGTAAGTTTGAATGAGTCAAGATAAATCCAGTGACCAGTAAATTATAGTTATTCATTGTATGAATTTGTGATGTCACTGCTGTTACCCTAAGTGTATAAGCTTTTATATGTAAATTTGTTTCATATATACATACACGACTAAATTAACTTTCAATAGATTTATGTCATATGGATTAAGCATGGCGGTAAATAATTTGCACAAAAGAAGAATGACATACTTTCGCCCGACATTATAGAGAAAAGTGACATAACATTATAATTAAGACGATTATAAAGCAGCTACACCTTCTTTTATGGCATACATTTTGTACTAATATTCGCTAGAATTAATTCGTGTGCTGTAATAATTTATTTTCGTTGCAATTAAATTATCTGTTATATAGAAATAAATTGGTGCTGTAAACAATTATTTTGTGATATAAAATGCCCAATGGGGAATCAATTTGCGATAGAAAGACATTATTTTGTGCTAAAACTGACCAATGGGGAATTTATTTGCGATAGAAGCACATTATTTTGTGCTAAAACTGACCAATGGGGAATTTATTTGCGATAGAAGCACATTATTTTGTGCTAAAACTGACAAATGGGGAATTTATTTGCGATAGAAGCACATTATTTTGTGCTAAAACTGACCAATGGGGAATTAATTTGCGACAGAAAGACATTATTTTGTGCTAAAACTGACCAATGGGGAATTAATTTGCGATAGAAAGTTATTATTTCGTGATAAAAACTGGCCAATAATGGGGAAATTATTTGCCGTAGAAACTTTCACTGGTAGCCGTCTATCGGTACCGGTAACATACCTACACTTACAAATTTGTCGCTCGCGTTTTCTTGTGATTAGATGGCGGAGTTATATAATAGCCATATGACTGTCAAATTCGTTGACACACTTGAATCAACGTTTAGTGATTGTGAGCGGATTTTAGTTGGTACCGGTATAGATACAAGAGATTTTGAACAGGATATGAAAGAGAACTTATTGACAAAGTTGGATAATATAACTAATATTAATAATATAGCTAATTGTTTATCAATTGTCAATGAAGCCAACCATCCCAACAATAGTGTTGGTACTGAGTACTTAGATTATCTGCTCTTTCTACGAGATTCTCTGAAGGTTAAAGAAGTTCAAGTTAGTCCCTGCTGTACAACTCTTTATCGTCCGTCAATCAACGGCCACAGTAGGTTATTTATAAATTGTTTACAACCTAATAATGAACCAGCGACAGAGCCAGGCCGGCCAAAGCTTAACCCTATTACCACTGGGGTGTTTTGACCATTAGCACCACTGGGGGGGGGCCGATTCGGCCCACCCACTATATTTTTGTAGTCGTCCAATGAAATCCTACAAAATTTGGGCTGTTGGTGAAACAACTATAGATGAACACTACCAAACCTTAAAAAATTAAAATTTCATAAGCAGGGTCTCATAATTTTGATGAAAAATAAAAGTAGTCCCAGGACAAAATTACAAAATTTTTCGTTTTCTAAAAACTAATAGTGTGGCAGTGTTGGCTAGATTTAGTAGGTTTTTCAAGACGCTGAATCGAATGTGATTATATTCCACTTCCAAAAATTGAAGTGGATGCTATTTTTCGTGCACCTAAGAAGTGGGCGTGGCACTTCAAATTTTGAAAAATTAGATATTCAGAAAATGCCCCTAATTTTTTTATTTCAACGCATCTTTATGGGTTTTCTGGGCCGCTGAATCGATTGAAAGTAATATAGAAGCCTGAAGACTGAGTGGTTCGCCATTTTTGGTGCACCAAAATTAGGGCGTGGCACTTCAAATTTTGAAAAATACGAGATTCGGAAAATAAACCAAAATTGAAATTTTAACGAATTTATATAGGTTTTCCAGACCGCTGAATCGATTGAAAGTAATATAGAAGCCTGAAGACTTAGAAGTTAGCCATTTTTTGAAATCAAAACTTTAGTGTTTTTTCCGAATAAAGTAATTTTGAAAATTTGAAGTGCCACGCCCTAATTTTGGTGCACCGAAAATTACGTACACAAAGGATTTGAGGCTTCTATATTACTTTCAATCGATTCAGCGCTCCAGAAAACCTATAAAATTAATTTGAAATCAAAACTTTAGTGAATTTTCCGAATCTCGTATTTTTCAAAATTTGAAGTGCCACGCCCTAATTTTGGTGCACCAAAAATGGCGAACCACTAAGTCTTCAGGCTTCTATATTACTTTCAATCGATTCAGCGCTCCAGAAAACCTATAAAAATGCTTTGCAAATCAAAACTTTAGTGTATTTTCCGAATCTCGTATTTTTCAAAATTTGAAGTGCCACGCCCTAATTTTGGTGCACCAAAAATGGCGAACCACTACACTTACATACTTGTATAGAACATTAGAGTGATCCAAACCAATAAAAATAAATAAAAATAGCCCAAACATAAATAATTACTAAATCACGAATGACTTTGTAAAATTCGAAAATTTCAAAAAATTTGGTGCTGGAGACCAAATTTTGAGGTGGCACCCACATCGAAAAGTAGAAATCCAATTGCAACGGCGTTTTTTGCAAAAGATGCGGCATTAAATTTGGCTAATTCTCACAAAAAATTGGGCCGGTACGTAATGTGGTTGCATAGTTACAGCAACTAAAAACTAGGAAGGGGCCGATTCGGCCCCCCCCCAGTGCTAATAGGGTTAACATTTCTCCAAATCATTTGAGCTATCTCAAAGAAATTGGTTTCAAGTGGTCTGAAATAGCAGTGATGTTTGGTGTCAGCCGATCTACCATTCAGGATCGAGTTCGAGAGTTCAGTTTTAGCACAGAATAATGTCTTTCTATCGCAAATAAATTCCCCATTGGTCAGTTTTACCACAATATAATGACTTTCTATCGCAAATAAAATCCCCATTGATCAGTTTTAGCACAAAATAATGTGCTTCTATCGCAAATAAATTCCCCATTGGTCAGTTTTAGCACAAAATCATGTGCTTCTATCACAAATTAATTCCCCATTGATCAGTTTTAGCACAAAATAATGTGCTTCTATCACAAATTAATTCCCCATTGATCAGTTTTAGCACAAAATAATGTGCTTCTATCGCAAATTAATTCCCCATTGGTCAGTTTTAGCACAAAATAATGTGCTTCTATCACAAATTAATTCCCCATTGATCAGTTTTAGCACAAAATAATGTGCTTCTATCACAAATTAATTCCCCATTGATCAGTTTTAGCACAAAATAATGTGCTTCTATCGCAAATTAATTCCCCATTGATCAGTTTTAGCACAAAATCATGTGCTTCTATCACAAATTAATTCCCCATTGATCAGTTTTAGCACAAAATAATGTGCTTCTGTCGCAAATTAATTCCCCATTGATCAGTTTTAGCACAAAATAATGTGCTTCTATCACAAATTAATTCCCCATTGATCAGTTTTAGCACAAAATAATGTGCTTCTATCGCAAATTAATTCCCCATTGGTCAGTTTTAGCACAAAATAATGTGCTTCTATCACAAATTAATTCCCCATTGATCAGTTTTAGCACAAAATAATGTGCTTCTATCGCAAATTAATTCCCCATTGATCAGTTTTAGCACAAAATAATGTGCTTCTATCACAAATTAATTCCCCATTGATCAGTTTTAGCACAAAATAATGTGCTTCTATCGCAAATTAATTCCCCATTGGTCAGTTTTAGCACAAAATAATGTGCTTCTATCACAAATTAATTCCCCATTGATCAGTTTTAGCACAAAATAATGTGCTTCTATCGCAAATTAATTCCCCATTGATCAGTTTTAGCACAAAATCATGTGCTTCTATCACAAATTAATTCCCCATTGATCAGTTTTAGCACAAAATAATG